>JASGLE010000047.1:10000-195000 GCA_030179965.1 Cyperus esculentus | reverse complement strand
AGCATAAAAAATATGTGAAGTTCTACAAGTAGAAATTCTTTATTTCACCAAATTCTTACAGTGTCAGAGACACACCAAAGGTAGATTTGAAGCCTGTGTTTTTTGACACCCATCACTCACTCAATCTTTCTGCATACAAGTTTCGAATTTGTTTTTTTCTTTTCAGCGGAGCGATGGACGAATTTTTCGAATATTACGCGAATAATACGTAAAGTTCGTAAAAGTCGCGAATTATTCGCGAACCTACCGTTTAATTCGGGAAACATCCTTTTATTCGTGGTTCTGTTCGCTTGTTGCTAAAATCTGAATTATTCACGAATTATTTGCGAATAATTCGCGAATCATGTTACTATGCATACAACTACTTCCGGATTTTTATAAAAATCCATAACTCTAAAGCTAAAAATCTCAGAACAATCATAAATTTTCTGATAAGTGGAAGTCTTACTATTTTCCATGTGTAAAAGTAAAACCAAACTAATCTGCACTGCACTGGTTAAACCAAACTAATCTGCACTGCACTGGTTGCAAAATGTACCCCAAAATCACACAATTTTCCAAAAAAATATAATAAAATAAAAAATAATTTATAATTGTAAATTAACCAAAGATTTTATTATAAGCATAATAAAACCCAGAAAAAAAACCTAAAATTAAATTTACAAAAAAAGAAGATAATGACCATATCTTTTTTTTTTTTTTTTTTGAAGAAAGTGGAATACTCCACCAGTTTCATTGAAACTTTTTATTTGCGCTCATAGAGGATTGAACCCATGACATCTTAGAAGTCATCCTAGTTAGCTACCACTTAAGCTACTAGGCGATTTGCAGAGTGAAATAAAAATATATAATATAAGATAATGACCATATATTATATATATTATATATATCCTGAATGAAATAATTTTGCAAAGTGAAATAGAAAATGGATGTCCCCTGGGTTTCCGTCTCACCAACCTCCCCCTCCCCCACCAGTCACCACTCACCACCACCCTAGTCTTAGTCTTAGTCTTGGTCCATCCACCACGTGTCAGCATCCCAGAGCCCCCATCCAACGGCTGCTATACTCCCTCAACTAACACACTTGTACCCACCCACCACAGGCCCCTGGCCCCTGCTCTATTTAAGTCTCTGCCCCCCTCTCCTTCCCTCTCCTCAGGGACAAGAAAAATTTCTCACCATATCCCTCCCTCCCTCAAGAGAAATTTTTCTCCCTGTACGTTCTTTTTTACATATAATAATTACATCAACATATATATATTCAACACTTCAACTTTAACCCCCAATTAAATCCACCAACACTCAATCCAATCCAATCCAATCCAATCCAATGGCGAACGGCAACGGCAATGCCAACAGCGGCTTCTGCACCGCTGACCCCCTCAACTGGCGTGCCGCAGCCGAGGAGCTCTCCGGGAGCCACCTGGATGAGGTCAAGCGGATGGTGGCCGAGTTCCGGGCTGCCCAGGTCAAGCTGGAGGGAGCCAGCCTCAGAATTGCCCAGGTGGCTGCCGTTGCGGCCGGACCAACTGCTGTCAAAGTGGCACTGGATGATGAAGCGCGTGGCCGCGTCAAGGCCAGCAGCGACTGGATCATGGACCGGTTGAACCGTGGCATTGACGTGTACGGTGTGACCACCGGCTTTGGCGCCACTTCGCACCGGCGCACGCAGCAGTGCGAGAGTCTGCAGAAGGAACTCATCAGGTACTAAAAGATTTGTATGCGTTTTGTTGTGTTCTGATTGCGAATCCGAGAAATGGGGATTTAGATCGGGTTCAGTTTAGCAGTAACACTGTAACGGTATGAACTGGAGCTGTCATGGCAGGAAATTAATTTGGGATGTAGATCCAGTATTCGGTTCCGGTATGGTTGGTCCCTCTATTTTCTTTTCTTTTTCTTTTGGGGGTATTTGTTTGTTATTATAAGAGAAGAGAGGTGAGTGATGATCTTTCTGCTTTTATTGCTCACCTCGGTGTCAGTCGCATCACAACTTCACAAGGAAACAAGGACTAGATGGATGGATGGGCGAGGGGCAATGCTTTTATTTTATAAATAAATGGTTAATAATTTTATAATTTTTTATTTATTATTATTTCTTATATTATAGATATGTATTTTATATTAATATAAAATGTATATTTTTATATTTTAAAAGAAATATATATTTGTATTTTTAATAGAAAAGGATATCATTTTATATTTATTAATATCCGTTAGGACTCTATAATCACCAAGTTATTGGAAAATTAATTAGATTAGTGATTATAGGTTAACTTAGATTCAGGTATGGTGAACTAGAAAATCCTTTCTTTTCTTTTTTTTTTTAATTTGGTGGTAGGTGTACTTGATTTTTAAATTAATAATATATAACTAAGCACCTAACATTTATACATGACACAAATTAAAAATAATCTGACTTAACAGTTTGTTTGTGGCGTCACGATAATTAATATTTGATTATTATTATATAAATTTTGGGAGCATGAACCATGTGGGACCTGGTCATGACTAATGACTCATGACTTGCATTCGTATATTTATTTATTTTGATAGTTTCTCATGTTGTCCAGTTCTTCTTCTTCTTCTAATAAGTATACAAACTAACATGTTTTTAACTTTGTCAAAGGGACGCGCTAAGAACACCTACCTGTACACCACAGAGCTTTTGCTTGACCAAGAAACGTGAGAGTATTTCATACTGTATAGCATAGGTTCATATATGATACAGAAATAAATTAAATACATGGTCATAACTTGGCTTCGTTGCACAGTCCTGCATCGATCATATACAAATACAATACCTTCCTTCTTATTCTTCAAATTTTAATTAGGCCTCCTGCTTCCTGGTTGGTTTGGTAATTGCTAATTGGTAATTGGTAGGACTTAATTTAATTTTGGGAAGAAAAGTCTAAGTCTTGGAATTTAATTCTGCTGTGGGCCCTCGAGAGTTGGGGCCACTCTCCAGTCCACTTAATTATTTATGGTTTACCTAACAAGCCCATAGTTTGATTGTTAGGGAAGATATCCACATATTATATGCTAATATGCTATATAATTAAGTATATATAGATGTTCAAAATGTATATGAGCTAGCTTCTTTTTTTTTTTTTTTTAATTTTCAAAATTTTAATTTTGGTATATTTTTTGTGTGTTTTGGCAAAAATAATTAAAGTTGTGGGTTTTTGTAAATGAAAACTTCGTTAACATATTAATTAAGGGTGATTATCGCAATATTAGTATGCGATAACCGATTAATTAAAACAGTAATCGAGGAGCTTATTTTTATTTAATCCTTATTTTAAACCATAACCAGTACAATAACACCAAAATACTTGTTCTTCATACTCCGTGGTAAGTTGCATAATTTAAATTAAGTAGATAATATACAATTAGGAAACGCTACAAGTCTCAACTAATACTCTTGGAATCTGGTACATATTAAATAGCTTACCGACGTATAGAGTCCAAAATTCTTATACAAAATAGGAGCACATATAGCAGGGAATAAGAATATTATATATGCAGCATGAACTGTTAAAAGGCAGTTTAATCTATTGTTTTCATGGAAAGATTCAAGTGTTTGACTCATTCTTTGGCATGAACTGTGAAGGCAGGCTGTCACTCTAACAAGAAAGAGTAGGAAAGTATAATAAGAAAATTAAATATTATGTTACTATATATTATAGACAGTTGGAGACTTGGCAATTTATTTATTTACTCCAACTTATAAAACCTGTTTTAATGGAACCTGGATTTTTTGTAGTTCTAGTTATGTGTCTCAATTTGTGTACCAGTATCAGTTATCAAATATGATACATAGCTCCAATTCTGTCATAATTTAGTGGAAATATCTGACAAACATTTCTACTGTTTCAGGTTCTTGAATGCCGGTATCTTTGGTCGTGATGCAAACAACAGGCTCCCTGCTCCCGCTGCCCGTGCAGCCATGCTGGTGCGGATCAACACTCTCCTGCAGGGATACTCTGGTATCCGGTTCGAGATCCTCGAAACCATGGCAGCATTCCTCAACTCCGGTGTGACTCCCTGCCTGCCACTCCGCGGCACTATCACTGCCTCCGGTGACCTTGTGCCTCTATCCTACATTGCCGGTTTGCTTACTGGTCGCCCCAATGCCTCAGCCACTGGACCCGATGGCAAAACTCTGACTGCCGCTGAGGCATTCAAGGTTGCTGGTATCCCTCACAACTTCTTTGACTTGCAACCAAAGGAGGGACTTGCCCTTGTCAATGGTACAGCGGTCGGATCAGGTCTGGCATCGATGGTTTTATACGAAGCGAACATCCTCTCAGTTCTTGCCGAGGTGTTGTCAGCGGTTTTCTGCGAGGTGATGCAGGGCAAACCTGAGTACACCGATCACTTGACCCACAAATTGAAGCACCACCCGGGTCAGATCGAGGCAGCTGCAATCATGGAGCACATTTTGAAGGGCAGCTCATATATGAAGATGGCGGAGAAGGTCCACGAGATGGACCCCCTGCAGAAACCGAAACAGGACCGGTACGCACTCCGTACCTCTCCTCAGTGGCTCGGACCCCAAATTGAAGTTATCAGGCAAGCGACAAAGTCCATCGAGCGGGAGATCAACTCAGTAAACGACAACCCGCTCATCGACGTGTCCCGGGACGTTGCGCTTCACGGCGGCAACTTCCAGGGCACACCGATCGGTGTGTCCATGGACAATGCCAGGTTGGCTATCGCCGCAATTGGTAAGCTGATGTTTGCTCAGTTCTCGGAACTGGTAAACGATTTCTACAACAACGGCCTGCCATCCAACCTCTCAGGTGGGCGCAACCCGAGCTTGGACTACGGCTTCAAGGGCGCTGAGATCGCCATGGCCTCGTACTGCTCGGAACTCCAGTTCCTCGGAAACCCGGTGACCAACCATGTGCAGAGTGCTGAGCAACACAACCAGGACGTGAACTCACTCGGGTTGATCTCTTCCCGCAAGACCGCTGAGGCAGTTGAGATCCTGAAACTGATGAGCTCAACCTACATGGTTGCTCTGTGCCAGGCGATTGATCTCAGGCACTTGGAGGAGAACCTCAAGAACACTGTCAGAAACACCGTGAAGCAAGTCACCAAGAAGAAGATGCTGGTGGATCAACTCGGCGCTCTCCAGGACACCCGATTTGGCGAGAAGGAGCTGATGCAAGTCATTGACCGTGAGTACGTGTTCAGCTATGCCGACGACCCTTGCAGCGCAAATTACCCGCTGACCCAGAAGCTGAGGCAGACAATGGTTGAATACGCGCTGCGCAACGGAGAGAACGAACTGAATCCTGCCACCTCCATCTTCCATAGGATTGCAGATTTCGAGAGCATGCTGAAGGAGGTACTGCCGAAGGAAATGGAGGCAACAAGAGCTGCCTGGGAGAGTGGCAAGGCAGAGATTCCGAACAGGATCAAGGAATGCTGCTCATACCCGTTGTACCAGTTTGTGAGGGAGCAGTTGGGTGCCGGGTACTTGACAGGAGAGAAGACCAGGTCCCCTGGTGAAGAATGTGACAAGGTTTTCATGGCCATCAACGATGGTAAGTTGATAGACCCGCTGCTCGAGTGCCTCAAGGAGTGGAACGGTGAGCCCATCCCCATTAACTAAATAAGATCATTGAGAGGAAACAAAACAAAGCATGATGGGGGTCGATCGGGGGTTTGGTTTAATTAGTTAATAATTGATGATTTTTTTATTTCTTCTTTTTGCCTTTTGTTTTGGGGGTCTCGGTTCGATTAGAAATTGCAATCGATCAAGATCAATTGGTCGATGTGTTGTTGTTTGGTTAAACTTGAAAGAGCTTGTATCTAAGTGACTAAGCATTATTCCTTCCTTGATCTGGTAAATCAATCAATATATAGAGCTGAGACTTTGGTGTAATCTATGGTTTCTTAATTTTGCTTCATTTCCTAAAGTTGATTTCTCAATCCAAACTTGAGCAATTATGAGTTCCTACTTGCTAACAAGGTTAATTTGTTGTGTTGCTAGCATAATCCATTAATCCTACTCCGGCCGTTGTTGTCTGATTATGATGCAACGGTAGGTAGAGCAGCAATTGGTTCTAAGAAATTGACTCGCCAGCAATTGGCATTCATATATTCATCAGAATATATATGCGCATGCGCTATACAAACTACATACACACTAATCTCGAATATTATATATATTAAATCAAAGTAAGTTTCAAAATTGGGTTTAATTCTGTGACTTGTCTCTGTTCTCATTTTTCAGTGCTATTTTCTGTACACTAATAGCAAGTACAGCATGAATACTGTATTACTGTGCCACGAGAACATAATGGAAGCTTAATTAGTAATGACACCCAATTAATGCGTTGGTTGAATTAATGCATCAAGAGACTGTAGGATGTTTTATTGTGTATAATTTTCTGCCATTTGGTCTCTTAGAAGGGGGGGAAAATAGTTGCAAAGTTGTTCTTTTTTTGAGTTGGTGCCAGTAGCAACACTTGCTGCATAATCTATTGCAAATTTGTAATACTGGTATATCTAAGCAATAAGAACACTGAACTTCCTCAAGGACCACAGCTTTGAACAAACAACCATATTTATCCTATTCTTATACGCACAAAGGTACTCTTTTGACAAAAAGAATAATAGATGTAAGCATGCATGTGGCCACCTAACATGTATCTTGTAAAGATGTCTTTTTCATACATCAGCTGTATACATAAATATATATGAGCAATTATATATCATCTCTGCTCTGCAATAAAAGGGTAGTCGTCGACTTGAGAACAACCGCGTGAGTCGTGAGACCACTCAACCTGTCAGAAAGAGCGACGTTCATCTGCGTAGCTTGTGACAGTTCTTCCTCTTCTTGTTGCTTTCTCAGGAAGAATTAAAGTTTGATACTTTTGTACTTGTATCAACTAGTTCCTCTACATGATGTTGTGTGGCATAGAATTCTATTCGTTGACAGTAAGTTCACGGTACTGTTTCGCCGATATAATGCTTTTCTCTTACGCAACAGTAACTTTTGGAATTTGGATTGACCTTTTTGCTTAAGTTACCTGTACATAAGTATAATGATTACAACTATTTTGCTTAAGATAATGATTTTAAGCTAGAGATCGAGTAATTTGCACACTGTTTTTAGGGAGAAGAATCAATTTTGGATGCTTATATAAATGCTTAAGTTCCGTTCAACGACAGTAATTAATTAAGTTTACTATTAATTTGAGGGACGTATATATAATCATGCAACTAGCTACAATCACTTCAGCAAACGTATAGGTTATGAAAGTGGTACAGATATGCATTCTAATTAATAAAGAGACATATATATGAGCAGAACAAACAGTTTGAATTGATCTTAATTTTCACATAATTAGTTACCTTCAGATGAACTTGAATGTTTAAAACTAATCGACAACTGGACAATTAATTAATTTGTGTCATATTTGGCAAAGGGGAGCTTTCATGCCCATCACATTTCCTACACTCAAAGTCATAATCATTTTTGGAGAAGCCGGAGATCATCTCCATTCAATGATATGATCTGCATTAACATTGAAGCATATGTTATATATAATGTTACTCCTTTTCAATGCGCAAGAGACATTGATGCATTCTGTACCAATTGAGAAGATCAGAAGTCCCAAAGAAAAGTCATTAATTAATTTGTGGGGACATAGAGAGCCTCTTTTTTTTTTGTTTTAGTTCTACCAAACCAATCTCCTCTAACAAGGTTTGTTATTGGGTCACCAACTCAAAATTTTAGTTGAAATTCCAGCCAAGCAACCAGAGTTCTCCCCCCCTAGTTTAATGGTGTTGACAATGATGCTTACTATATTGCATAAAAAAGTCCCTTAAGATGCATGCCTACATAAAAATAAAAATAGATACATATAACATACTTGTCTGATCATTTAGCTTGGCCATGTTCTCTATTTTTGTGAGATAAAAGATGAGGGTCAAGCCACTCAAATTTAAATGTCTATAAAAGACATCTAGGTTTCGAACTAGCAACCTCACACACGGAGAGCGATGTTCTCTATTTTGCTTAATAACAATTGCAGATGTGGCATCATCATCAAGATACAGTAGAATTCAAAATAAAAATCATGAATATGACTACATCAGAATAAGAAATTAATAATTAGTCCCTAATCTTCATATAATGTGGTACATGTATAATCTCAACTAATTGCTAAAAGGGACGAGAGTTCTCCCATCCAGTTTTAACGATGTTGACAATGATGCTTATTGAACAGAACAGAATAAAAACTTGACTTATAATTTAGCTTGGCTTGGCTGTGTCTAGTACTGTTTCTGAACTATACCTGTTGACATCATCATGGTGTATATGTATATATAGTTGCATAAAAGAACAGATCATATGTAAAAGGTATAGTGACTACATCAGAAAACAGATAGAATTGGTCTCTAATGTTATAATGTGGTAGAACATGTATAAAAATCTCAACTAATTGCTAAAATTGAGGAGAGATGACTGGTTGAATAGTCTTCAGAAATGATGGATGAATTGAGCTGCTGTCTCAAGTCTCAACTAGGTCAGATCAAGAAATTAACATATACCAAACATCTGTACACCAAATCTAGGATGCTTGGCTACAACATTTTATGTATTGGCAAATTAATTTATGGAGACTGCCAATAACCAAATCTAGGTGCTGTGTTTTAATTGTAAAAATGTAATGCATCTCCTTAACGTATTTCCACATAAAATCCCAATAAGAATTTATGGGAATCATGGTTGTAAAATTCCCTAAAAAACCTAGCGTACCATTGGCATAAGAAATTAATTTAGTGTTAAAATTCTGCTTATACTGCATGTGTTAAACTATCTGTAACAATTTAACAATTGATTTCACAATAGAACATGTAGCCGCCCAACAAGCACTAATATTTATATGTTCTCGTGCTACATCGAAATAATATATTCGACATTATATGCGGTATCTTAAACTTAGCAAATAAGTTTATGAACAAATGGTGGGAGTTTAATCCAAAATAAAAAAAAAAAAAAGTATGAAAAAAATTGGTAGCACAGTGGTGGTACTTCAGAAGAGTCTGAGGCACCCATTTAATTAGTATTACTAATTAATTGTCTAACTATCTTGGACCCATGTATGAAGTGCGTTTTGTACAGTACATGAAAAATGATTAAAAATGAAAATGTCTATGTTTGCCGCCTCTCCATTTACATATAAAAACAGGGCATCAAGGCACTCCAACCTGGCACCAACTAATCAATCTTAGTTAACAACTGTCAACTAGGGGTATGTTTGGATGGTCTTGAATAGTGTGAATCTGAGAATAGTACTACTGTTTCCAATGAAATGCAATCCAAACAAGTTTTTGCTATCCCCAAAAGCTAAAGAATAGAGCTGTTCTTCTAACCCAGCCAACACTTGGAATAGCAGGTTAGTAGGTTTGGTTGAGGGAGAGAATAGAAACACATGGGCCAAGAATATTATTTTATTGATTTTTCTTTTGTCACTATTCTAAATATACAATCCAAACAACATTTCTACCATCCGGAATAGTACTACAAATTTACTATCCTCAAGCTAATCCAAAAATCACTATTTCTTCACTAATCTTACTATCCCTCTATTCTTATACTATTCTTTGCACGATCCAAACGTACCCTAGATAATTAGCAGATTAAATCATTGAACTTGTAGTTTATTTGTCAGGTTCATCAACTTGGGGCATGCTTGAACAAAATATTTCATGTTAGCAGCTACTTGACAAATCACAATCACATAAATAAGCAAAATCTAAAAAATAAAATTAAAAAATAGCTATCTGATGTTAGGTAAGAGCAGCTTGCCCATCAATCTACATCTGCATTGCCTTTTCTTCTTTGTTTTTTCTTTTTCTTTTTTCCAATTTCAAATTTGTTTTTTGAATAAGTGTCTACACCTGTGTGCCATGCCGACACTTATGAAACAAACACCAAAATCTTGCTAGGAGTAGGGACACCTACAAATAGTTACAAGTGCTCAGTAGAACTAATCTCAACCCAAAATTAAGGAACAAAATAAATAAAGAAAAGAAATAAAGAACCAAAGAAAGGAAACTGAATCATTTTCCACAACTGAAAAAACGCACTATTGTCAATGGTAGGAGATCTGAAAGGTATCTTCTGTATTTTTGTGCAATATGACCTGAAAAGGTGAGAGAAAAGAGTTAGGTGCAGAGGTAGGATCAGATTGGTTGGTGCTGGTGAATTTCAATACACACAAGCAGAAGTCCACATGGAATGTAGATACAAGTAAAGTGACTTTTCAAAATTAAGGGACTTTAATAGTAAATAGAAAGAGAAATCTGGATCCAGCTATTCTCTACAAAATTCAGACTGTAGACCGAGTATTTAGCACAAAACTGATGTACCAGAATTGCAAGAAAGAAAAAGGTATAATAGTTGAAACAATGACCCATAACAGTTACATTACCTCAATTAAACCCTAACTCAGCACCTAAAAACTTAATCAAGATTGTGCTTCATACATCTACAATTGGGGTTAAATTAATTGGCAATATGTTTCACTTGTCAATCTTGAAATAACCCTTAATCATTTCTAAACATAAACCAAACAAATCCTCCAGGTTAAAACCTATTTCACTGCCAACTGGAACTGGTACTCGAGCAATCAGTAACATTACCAGCCCAACTGCAGATTCAAACATCAATTCTTCAAGCAAACAACTAAATTGAACAAAATTCCACCACCAAATTGGCTCAATTTCAACCCACATATCAATTGTTGGAAACCAACAAAAACAAAGGACTGAATTCTTGATTCTGTCAACTGTGAACACAGCCTACCAATGAATAAAGAAATGGAATGACTAGTGATGCTTGCTTCTCTGGCTCCTGTTATCTGTGGCAAGCCTATAGATCCAGTACGCCTATTTTATTTCCGCACCCAAAAGAACAAAATCAAATTACCAGAAGAAGATTTAATCTTTGTTAAAAAGAAAAAAAAGGGGGGTGAAGAAAGAAAGAAAGGTACCAAGGCAAGAACATGGGCAGCGATGAGCAGGACAACGAGGACGGGGACGAGGTCGAGCACCCATGGCCGCGAGATGGGCTGGGCACCGCGAGCCATTACTGCACAGAGAGGGGAGGAGAGCAAGCGAGAGGGGAGTCAGTCAGAGACTCAGAGTGGAGATGAATTGCGCTGCTGTCTGTCTGTGACTGACTGTGACTGTCTGTTCTGTTGGGTGTCAATTGGGCCGCCGAGGCCTGGTTTAGTTGGTGGTGGTGGTGGGTGGTTCTATTCTATTTCTATCATCTATGGATGGGAAGATGGGCTTTTCAATGTCATGTTGTTTTCAATTGGGGGATATACAGTAGCCATCTACTTTCTTTGTTTTGGGCGTTGGCCCAAATGTCATAACACGTATCACTTATTTAACAACATTGATTGATGCTTAGGTAGAACAGAGCAATATCTTCGCTAGTAAGATGTCAAATCATTTTTTTACAGCAAGTCAGCAACCAATAGAATTAATCATGAAAACGGTACATACAGTGTCACGTAAAAGCTATATACATGTCCAAAATAACAAGAATAAGGAAAACGTCGCGTAAATGCTATATGGATGTTGAAATTGACAATGACTATAATTCATGTTAATGATGTTACTTCGCATTTATCAAACCACACTCAACCGCTATATGAATTGTGAGTCCATTAAGTTAGATAACAAACGCTATATCACAAAGTAACAAAACTAAACAATACAGTTACCAACTCGTATTGATTCTGCTGTTGTTTTTAGCAGAGGTGACAAAACGCCACCGACATTTTAAGAAAGTCAAACTAACCCGACACAATTCAACCCAAAATCAAAATCAAACAGCATGCAATCCAATTCAAATCGACATACAATCCGAAAAAATTCGATATTAAAATTGACCCTACCCGAACCCGAATACGCCCATCCGATTTGCCACCTCCAATTTTTAGTCTAAAATTGTGCAAAAATTAAAAGATGAACATAAGATGTGGGACACCCAATAAAGATTTACATTGAGTGGAAGACCAAATGTAACATGTACATGATTCACATGAACAAGAACCAAAAACGGCCCCATGTAAACAACATTCTAATTGCCAATCAGTATATATTTGACTCTTTCATTTCTTTTCCTTTTTTTTTTTCCTTTTTTTTTCCCTTTTTTTTTCCTTTTTTTTATTTTCTTTTTTTCTTTATGAAATTGTGGATAGGTTCCGCCAATTTCACATTGAAACAAAACTCGATTTAGTAACACACCCTGTTGCCATAGGGGTCTACATCTACTGATTAATCCTATAAGTTGAAGCTTCCTTTTCAATTAGAAAACACGGTCAACAACGCAGTTAAGATGCAACAAAAGTATGCTGCTATTTTGGAATGACTACTGCAGCTTGCGATTTTCAAGAAGAAAGAATAAGAAAAACCACTCCACCAAAATTAAGTCCTGCTACAAGCTGCATATCCATTGATTAGATCTGAATATTACCAAAATTTGCCATAGCTGCACGTACACTAGGCATCAGCAGGGATGAAGGCCTCATATGGTTCAGTTGGGAGATCCCAGGACAAACTCCCATTTGAACCGGCCTGCCAATTGAAGCACCAGCCAGAGATGAGTGCATTACAGTTGGTTGGTTCAGAAAATTTTGAGGACCTTGCATTAAGACCATAGGTCTTTGCCCAGATGGGATAAAAGCAAGGCTTGCACAAGGCTGGGTTACTTGAGGGGCTGTGTATGGATTTGGGAGGAGTCCATGATATACGGTGGATGGTCGTGTAGCAAACGGCATGGCTGGCCTTAAAATGGAATTTGGGGTAAACTGTGGCTGAGTTGACAAGGGACATTGTGCTCGACCTACAACACCTGTCCAATTGACTGGAGAATAACAAGAAGCAGAAACAAAAATAAGAGATATCAGTAATTTGATAAAGCATGCTTCCTGCAATGGCAGAGCTTGATTGTTTTCCTGAAACTTTTGTATACAACTCCAATTGTGTCAAGGATATCCATGCCCTTCCTATTTGCAGTTTTACCCTCTCACTACAGGCATATTGTTCTTTCTTTCACAAGCATACACACATGCCATTCCAATTGAGGTTCTGAGCCTATCTTGTACATTGCTTGTAAAGCCCAATGAAAACCAAGAGTGAAAGACAATATACCTTGGATGGGGAGCTGAGCAACTAAATTGGGTCGGTAGAACATATGCTGAAACTCCTCAGCCAGCTTGCGATGCATGCACAACTTTTGATATGCTGTGTCTATGTGGGCCCTGCGGTTAGACCACTGTGCATCTGCCTCTGCTTCCAACCTTTGGAACTTCCTTCTTGTGTTGTCCAATTCCCTCTCACAATCTGTTCTCAGCCGAGCCATCTGTCATAGAGGGAGAAACTTGACATTAGCAACTCACAATAACAATTACCATTGGCTCATCAAAAGGGGAAATAACATTGACAGTGAAAATGTATATACAGCGAGTGTTTGAACTTTTGCCCATTTAAAAAAAGTTAACAGCAATTTTCTTTTATTGTTAGTTAAGTCCCACGTTAAACTAAGTTCAGAGAAGTGGGGACTTATTTCCTAGGTAGCATTATTTTTGAAGGGCAATAAATAGTCCTCTCAATAAAGCTCAGAGTCCCAGAGATAGTTGTTTATTAGTTCATCCTGAAATTGTCGAACTTAAGACGTGCCAAATGTAGTATTCTATTGAGAATTGAATCAATCTTGCAAATTCAATAAGAGTACCAATTAGGGATGATAATAATAATCACAGTGGTAATTACTAAACATAACAACAACAACTACAATTCTTACAATGAATATTAATCCTAAAAAGAGAACTTGGAAACAAAAGACCTTTTCATTGTGCCTCTCGGCAAGTGCCTTTTGCAACTTCCTCAAGGCACTCAGCTCGTTCTGCAATGGGTCAATATCCACATCATGCCGCATTGTTTGAAGAAGCTGGGTTACTGTAACAGTATCTGTAGCGAGCATTTGTGAGGCTGGTTGTTCAGCAAAAGCCTCATTTTGGTTGATCGCAGGAGTTTCAGCAATAACATTTAAATTCTGAGTTCCTACATCTGTTGCTGGTGTTGGTGCTTGTGTGACTGATTGTTCAACAAAAGCTTCATTTTGACTGACCAGCGGAGTTTCAACAGTGATGTTTTCTTCTGTACTACCCCTCAGATTAGTAGCTGCAGTAATGCCACTATTATATGGCAAGTTCGTAGCAGGATTCACCTGAAATTTAAGAAAATGAAGCATGTGTCACATGCATGACAAAAAAATAATGAAAAGACGAAACAAGGGAACGCTGCAACTGTAAATATCCCAACTCTGAAAACCATCTCAGCTATTTTTCCTTTGTCAAATAAGCACAACAAATAAGTATATTCACCTGGAACTCCTGAGGTCTGATAGAAGCATGAGAGCTGGAATCAGTAGCTACAATTTGATCACTACACACAATTTCTAGAGGACCATTGGTGTTCAAAATATGATTTTGTATAGTTTCTGCAGAGCCAATTGAGACGGTACCTACGCATGCCAGATCATGCTCCTCCAAAGTCTCCTCACCAGACTGAAAATCAGAGCCAGACATAATCACTGAGCAATTAGGGTTAAGGTTTTCTGCACATGACTCAGAGTCAACCAGTAATGTCTCGTTGCACCGCAAATCATTCATCTCTTCGGAAATCTCAGCTTGTCTTGCTAATGGAGGGAGATGTGACAGCAAATCGTTGCACCGCAAATCCTTCATCTCTTCGGAAATCTCAGCTTGTCTTGCTAATGGAGGGAGATGTGACAGCAAATCGTTGCACCGCAAATCATTCATCTCTTCACTCCTCTCGAAGTCACAGCTTGGCTTGCTAATGGAGGGAGATGTAAGGATATCCTTTGGGTCAACACATGTTGCATTTAATGCATGATCATTACATTGAGAAACCTCAGTTATCTCATGATCTGCCTCGACTTGTCCTTCAAGCAAAGGTTCCGAACCTAAAGACCCTTCATCATCTGCTACATCCAAATGCACATCATCACTCAGAATATTCCCATTTTTGGAGATATCTCCCATTTCTACCTCATAATCAAAGTTCTCCATTTGAAACCCTGAAGAAGTGAGAGGTGTTTCACAGAAAGGCCCCTCAAGAGTACCTTCTCTCGCCTTTTCAAGCCACTTTTTTTTTAATTTGAGCTCTCTATTTCTAGCCTCAATTAGCATGGCTATCAATATTCGATGCTGGGCTTTCATGTGTTTCTCAAACTTGCCATTTAAAATTTCAAACCCTCGAGTTGAGAGTTTCCCGGAGCAATTTACCTTGAGTACCATCTTATGCACATTCTTTAAAAGTTTAAACTTCTTGCACTCAAGATATTGCAGGCAGAGGAGCTCATTAAATCTCTTACTACATATCTCTTCTACCTGTCTAGTAAAAGAAGTGTATGTTTCATCTCTGATCTCCCCTTCTTCTAAATTGTCATAATAAGCGGGAGCATTTTGAACAGTCGCCATAATCTCTTCTTCAACTTTTTCTTCACTTATCTCCCCTTCTTCAACTTTTTCCGCATTTATCTCCCCTTTTTCAATTTTTTCTGCACTTATCTCCCCTTCTTCAACTTTTTCCGCACTTATCTCCCCTTCTTCAACTTTTTCCGCACTTATCTCCCCTTCTTCAACTTTTTCTGCACGTATCTCCCCTTCTTCAAAATCATCGAAATAAGAAATGGTTTCTGGGAAATGCCCAATACTTCTCTCTTCTATTTCTCTTATTTCTCCTTCTTCAAGTTCATCATCCACCAATGATCCCATTTTTAGTTCAATTCCAAGTATATCTGATCAAAAAGGGGGACAAATATTATAATCATACAAAAATAAATAACAATATACAAAAGTTAAACAGAAACTTATTTCTTTAATAGAAATATGGAAAGCTTGTATATTCAATTTTCATACTTTATAAAGAATTGGATTAAAGCCATCTCCATACTTGGATTTGCACAAAAAAGGATTTTTAGTGCGTGTACATATGCACTCAAAAGGCAATAATGGAAGAGGAACAGGACCAATACATCAACAAATGTAGAACAGAATTATCAGTACATACATATTCCCTGCATTTAACATTCATAACTCTGCACCAGCGTTAATTGGATGTTATGTCAAAGTTTTTTCATACGATATGCCAAAAGCATTTATAACAGACTCATAAGTCCACACCAACATTTATGTGCATTCACCAACATTGCTTGGAATTTAGCACAAAGAAGGAATAAAAACAATACGGGAGTTCATCATACAGACACAAAAAAGAGAAAGCATCTTGTTCATCAACTATCTAAGGTAGATTCAATTCAAGAACATAATTTTGGCTAATACTAAACCTTTTCTACAACTTAAATAGGTATATAAAACATTTGTACAAAATGAAGATTAAAACTATAATGTGTCAGTTTGATACTTTGATTTTCTAAAGAATTTGCATTCAGGTACTTGATATTACCATATATGCCTTTATTTCAAAAAAAAAAAAAAAAGTGCTTGTTTTTAGAAATTTACGTACATTAGCAACTGATTATTAGTCCGGAATCAATGAAGAACCCCCTAAAGCACAATGACAGAAGGGGGGTCGAGTTATTTGGACACAAGCATTTGGTCTTCCGGCCTAGGGTTTAAGAAACCAGTAAGGTTTTACAGTTGAAGCGCACCACACACACACAAATCAAATTACTCCCATTTGCATGCTTTTCCAACCATCAACCGGTGCAACAAGACTTTTACAAGGCCGTACATTACTCACGAAACATAAACCGGAATTGCAAGATTTGAAGAAGAGAATCGAAAGGGTAGGCAGTTAGGCAGGGAGTAATATTTCATACCGAAGAAAAACGGGCGAAAAATGCGAGGAAGACGATCGCCTTGTTGTGTTTTGCAGTGCAAGAAAGATTCTTCAGCGGATATCGGAGTGTTTTACAGATGGGATTTGAATGCGATCATCGGAGAAAGAGAGGAGTAAAAGCAAGCAAGAAAAAGGGAAAATTGGTTTTAGTGGGAGTGGGACGGGAGGAAGATTGAAGGACTGAAAGTCTGAAACTGAAAGGTTCTGTGACTCTCTCAGTGACTTTTTTTTTTTGAGAATCTCTCTCAGTGACTGAGTGAGTGAGTGAGTGAGTGTGAGTTGACAGCATTTCTGTTCGAAGTTTCGCATCCCCTGCTTCACTCAGTGTTTGGATTATCCTGCCCAGTTAATCTGAACCGTTAATGTTTCTGACCGTGCTGCCCGGGAATTGAGACAGACGGCAGAGATTGGGTGGAATCCAGAGGACTCCAGAGGACGGGTGGAGATAACAGACAGGTGTGTGGGTAGTGTGCAGAGGAAGTTACATTAGGTCACGTCAGGAGTTAGTTAGTTACCATTTTGCCCCCCCATGTTTTTGTTTCTTCTTTTTTTGGCAATGACAGGCGAGGGTTAAATTGGGTATATATATATATATGGTGTCCTTTTGTGAATATGATTAGAGGGCATAATTGGTGCTTAATTCCTTCTTCGACGAATTGGTTAGTAATTAGCTTACTGTCAAATATTCATTATGCCAGATTACTAGGCCTAAATTTTAGCAAGTATTGCTCAGGTCTAACAGTGAAAACTTTCTTTTTCCTTCAAAAGTTGCATATGGATATGTCCCACCCAACCCTCACCCTCATTCACGCATTAATCAGTGCAATCAAATGTAATTGTGTCGTTCAACTAATTTATCTTTCTTGTAAATCAACTAATTTGTATCTTTTTTATTTAATTGTGAATCAACTAATTTGCCTTTTTTTTATTGTAAATCAATTAATTCATTTTTCTTGTGAATTAACTATTTTCCAAGCAAAAAATGGGGTATTGGTCATGCCTACTATGAATATGAAATAGAAGACTTAACAGATAAAAAGAGCCTTCGTAAGGAACCTTACAAACAAAATCATTTAAAGAATTTAACTAACTTAAAAAATCTTAATAAAAATATAAACAGTTAACAACAAAATGAATGATCTGAAAGAAAAATATTTCCTATTTTGAGGAGACATTGCCGTCCAAAAAGGTTTAAATGAGCCATGGGAAACCCATTGTTCCATTTATTATAATTTATCTGATATACATTTGTGATTTGACAAAGGAGTTCGGCTCGAGGATATTGAATAGGGAAATATATAAACATGAAAAATATATATATATATATATCATTCTATTTGCATTTTCTTTATTCAATTTTTATCTTAGTACTACACATTTTACAGCCAAACCAGTAAAGAGCCCGCGCTTTGGTTTGAATTGAAATTATTATATTTTATAATAAAGGACTGAAAACTCATCATTTGTGAACAAACTAATATGGGCCTTAAGTTTTAATGGGTCGGGACATTAATGTACGTCAACGGCAGTGATCAATCTAAGTAAACAATCAACAGCTAATGTTACTTCTTTGGGGAAGATAGAGCTTTCATATCAAAAAATCTAATTTCCTAATAAAAAGAGTAAGGATACATTCTAAAATGATTTGCACACCATCTCCGTACATATTAAAGTACCCGCTCAAGCAATTATTTGAGCAAGTATATACACTAGAGCTATAACTCGGACTTCGCCCCGAAAAGTGGTATCAAATTAAATAACTAAGAATTTTATAAAATTTAAAATATTTATATTAAACAAAAATTAAAAAAAAAACTTGTAAATTTTTTATGTAAGTAATAGTAGTAATAATAATAATAATACAATAATTTATAAATAAGAACATATATAAATGTTAGACTATTTTAAGGGTTAAAATTTATTTTAGACATGTTACATTCATCTTATTTAATGAGGAAAAAAAATTACAAGCCATTGGATCAAAGTTGATGAAGAGTTTCAAGCAAAATCAATGGTTAATAATAGTGATGATGTCGCATAGTTGAGGTGCTGGCAATCTACCCCTCTTTATGAAGTATATATATAGATTCCAAACTTAAAAAGCACCCCAAATACATTTTAATTGGTTCCATTTGCGTTTTTAATCAACTTCTGTTCCATTTGTGCACATTATATGGCCAAAATCATTGTAGAATAATTCAGGCAGCATCCTATAGATGTTAAAGTACTCAATCAAGCAAAATAAACAATTATAATCAATTATTTTTTGTTGCGAGAGCAATTATGCATAGAATCATACTTAAAAACATTTGAAATACATTTTGACCTAATTTGTACACATTGACCGGTGGGAGGTCATTTGTTTTCAGGATCAGGGGCTTCATAATTTGCTGGTAAACAAACTCATGTTGAATCGTTTTATTTTTCAATCCACAGGTCCAACAAAATTGGTCTAATTAATTGCCGGTATCCTCTAGTGCAGCAACCCAATCAATGATATCAAAATAGTATTAAAAATAAGTTGTGTAATAAAATGATTAACATAGAATAATAATTTATGTAACATAACAAATAGGTGAATTTTTCTATGCTTCGGAAGAAATATGGACAGTTCAGTTCTCTAAATTGGATGGTCATAATATATTTTTTGGGTACAAGTAAAGAGAATGGTATGGTATCAATTTCAGTATTTGTGTTTAGCAAATGTGTATCAGCTGCCTCTTAAAAAAAGAAAAGTGTAGCATGATCTGTGCTGCCATAATAAAAACGGCATATCAAAGATGTTTAATTAAAATCTCCTGATATTATTAATAATTATAGAGAAAATCCTTTTTTCTATTAGACCAAGTTACCAACCCCCGATTAAGCTCGAAAGTCAGGCAGAGCTCTGAGCCCCAGATTCAGGACTCGGACCAAACGCACCCACCAGTATGATTTCATCTCGTACCAACCCCCGCTGGCGCTGGCCGCTACGCAACGAGTCCCAATCCCCGGTTCTGTGTATGCCGAATCAGCTAGTCTCTGGTCCATCTTCTGCAGACACTCGCCACATGAATTAATGTTTCCCACTGGCCATACCGTAATAATCCTGATTTACGTACGTCGTCGGTGCTGGTGTTGGTGTAGGTGAACGAATGGGACCGTTGTCTGTCGCTCACTTGTTCTCCTTTGCTCAAACGCCTCCAGTTCTTCATTAACAACTGAGCTTGCTTGCTTGCTTTCATTATTATACAACCAAATGACATCTTCGTTAGTTACTTACCATAGATCCGGACCGGACGGACCTCTCCGGTTTTCTAACAATAGAGAGGATCGACTGACCTACGCACTCTCCCCCCATCGCCTTCTCCGCAGCCTATAAATACCAAAATAGAGAGCAAAAAAAAGGGTAGAAATATCTCCTCCGCGCCTCCTTCTCCTTGTTGCAGTACCTCTTACACTGAGCTCAGATCCGACCTCAAGAGCAGCAAGATGGTGGGCGAGGGAGTTCTCCTGGGTATGGGCAACCCGCTGCTTGACATCTCCTCCCACGTCGACGACGATTTCCTCAAAAAGTATACCTCACCTCACCTCACCTCGCTTTCTTTACTTTTACTTTAAAACATGTTTTGGTGCTGTTTTGAGGCGATCGGCCTTTAGATCTTGTTCTGGTGGAGTTGAGAATGGGTTTCGGTTTGATCCAATTGTTAGATCTGATAAGGAAATGGTATCGGTAAGATGTTAAAATACAAACAAATTGGTATGAGAAATGGATGCGGATTGCTGATGATAGATTCAAATTTTTAATCTTGGATTTTCTGGAATGGCCATTGTTTTAACTGAATTAATCTTCAATGGCGTTGAGTCATTGATTTAATGGGGGGTTTTGGAACTGGTATGGTAACAAGACATTGAATCATGCTGATCACATTGAATTTGGGGGTTTGGTGCTTTAGAGATCGCGATGCTTTGCATTTGGATTAGATCTGATTTAAAAAGTTTTAGTCTTCCTTTTTTTTGGGACCAAGGAAGAGTGACAAGTGATTTGGTAGGTTTGTTTGTTCGGATGCTTGGTTTAGAAATGATGAGATGAGCATTGTGGCATTCTCCTTTGTTTTGTAGCATTTTTCAATGGTTATATTAAATAACAGTCCACCATTATGACATTTCATTTGACCAAATGCCTTTTGTCTTGATGTCCTATTTTATTGGAATTTTTAGCGTTAAGAGAGGAAATGTCTGTCACTAGGACAAAAGTCCACTTTTAAAATGGGACTCTTTGACCCATAATAATTTATTATTTAAGTTGGGGATTTTGACTTGTACCACTCAGAGTTCTTTTGTATTAGCAAGGAGCAGTGTTTGTAAATGTGTTTTAGTTAAACCAAATTTAGTTTATACCTTTGTTTCAAGTACTTGTATCAGTCCTTATATCAGCTCTGCACTTGACATTGAAGGTTCAAAGTTATTTAATTTATTTGTCTTTCTTTGCTTATAGGTATGAAATCCTCCCAGGCAATGCAATAATTGCTGATGAGAAGCATGTCCCAATGTAAGCAAGCATTCATGTTATATTTGAGCATTTCGTTCAATTTCACAAAAGTGTAAAAAAAGATACTCAACTTTTGTTCAAACAGAATGTAGATGTTACTGTAGTGCCTAAAGCCAAAAAAAAAAAAAAAAAAAAATTGCTGTAATTAAATATATTTAACAAGAGTATTTTCTTTTATTTTAGGTACGATGAATTGGCAGCCAGACCTAATGTTGAGTACATTGCTGGCGGTAATCATCTGATGTTTTAATTTCACATCCCCTAAAAAAATGAACTATAATTTCTTTGGATGATATCTGATATATCTCTTGTCCAGGTGCCACTCAAAATACCATCAGGGTTGCACAGGCAAGCTTTAAATCTTTAACAAAAAGAAATGTTCAATTATTGTTGCTTCTTTATTTAATTTGAATTATTTTTTGAACTTCTGCAGTGGATGCTACAATCTCCTGGAGCAACTAGTTACATGGGTTGCATTGGGAAAGACAAATATGGAGAGGAAATGAAGAAGAATGCTGAAGCTTTTGGTGTTAATGTATAAATTTTACTAACATTTTCTATGTAATGCGAACATACTTTTGTTTTGAACTTTTGTGCATTTTCTTTATGATTTAATTTTTCTTGTACACAAGCAGGCACACTATTATGAGGTTGACATGCCAACCGGCACATGTGCTGTCTGTATTGTTGGTGGTGAACGGTAAGTTCTCGGTTATCTATTGAATTTAGTCTGATACTTACTATTATCTTTTACTAATAATGTCTTATATTATATTTTATTGATCTTGATCCAGGTCACTTGTTGCAAATCTAGCTGCTGCAAACCACTACAAACCCGATCACTTAACCAAACCTGAGAACTGGGCACTCGGTATCAATCATTGTCTCTACTGTGATCTTTCATTCTTTTCTAACAGTTTATAAATCATGAAATAATCTTGATGTCTCTTCTTCTGCAACAGTTGAGAAAGCCAAATACATTTACATTGCTGGATTTTTCCTCACCGTTTCCCCTGATTCTATCATGCGTGTTGCTGAGCATGCTGCCAAAAACAACAAGGTACCAATTATTATCTTGATCTTGGTAGTACACTATTAATAATCTGATTGGAAGGTATCTAATTGACAAAGTTATTGTAGGTTTTCATGATGAATCTTTCTGCTCCATTTATCTGTGAATTTTACACAAAGGTCCAGGATGATGCCCTCAAGTAAGTACTATGCTTTATTCTTACATATGTCACACTTCAAAGCTGTTAGTTGTTTCGTAAAGAAATGATGTTATTGCCATCTATTTCATTTCAGATCTACAGTATAGAACTATAGATCTGTTTTAGACTTTTTAGTATATATTTAGCATTGAATCAAACCAGGGTAGTAATTCTTTTTCCTTTTTATATTGGTTGTATTTCTTAGATACTGCGACTACATCTTTGGAAATGAGACTGAGGCAAAGAAATATGCAGAAGTACATGGATGGCAGGTCATTATCCTATGTCCATATTCCAGCTACAAGTAGTTAACAATGGAACCAAATAATTTACTCATGTTCTGTACAACTTCTCTTTAGTTTTTACCACAAAAATCAACTATGGTCAGTAAAACATTTATGAATTATCAGTTTATCACACATTTTGGTCCTTGTTCCATTTTCCCATTAACAAAGTGAATGAAAATCTCAGTCGGACCAACTTCTGGTGATGTATTTTAATAATGAGGACATTGGAAGTCCAGGGACAAAAATGAATAGTGTATTACATCAAGGATTACTATGTGACATAGTCCTGAATATAGATATATATCGAATAACTTGCATGGTTGATGAAAATTGGGATGTAAAACAAGTATGAAACATGCAGACAGAGAATGTGGAAGAGATAGCACTGAAGCTGGCGGCTCTGCCAAAGGAAGGATCAGGCACGAGAACTGCTGTCATCACCCAAGGAGCTGATCCCGTTATAATTGCCAAAGATGGCAAGGTGTGTTTCTACTATATATTAACAACATTATTGAAAGAGATCTCAAGTTTACTGCTTTTAATAAGATGGATCAAATCGAGATGAAAGGACATGATATATGTATAATCCAACTATCTTGGCAATATGCGAACTAATCTGAAATGCTTTTAATTAGAATATGAACTTGAGGGTTGTTATGAGTTATAACATGAATTGCCTTCTTATTTAGTTTCATGCAATTTGACAGTCATTTGATGATGTATCATTAAATTTGGATTGTTGATAAGTTTCACTTCATTTGGAAGTGTTAGTTTTGGCATCTTTTGCAAGATAAATGGGGCAGAGGGTCTAATGCAGAAGTTCAGTAGGATAAAATTGCTGTTTGTTCATTTTGTATGGGTGTGAACTGTACATTCTGTTTAGTGAACTATCTTGATTTCTAATCATCAATGATACTGTAAATTGCAGGCGACGAAATACCCCGTAATTCTATTGTCAAAGGACAAGATAGTAGACACCAACGGTGCTGGTATGATTTTTATCAATGCCCCAACAAAATTACTTAAAATACACTTAACTGATTAACAATACTTTCTTCAAGAAAAACAATATGTTTTGTACATTCTGGACCAGCCTATTATCTTTTTCTTTTCTTTTTTCTTTCTTTTGAAGGTATAGATACTTCTTTTTCCTCCTTAAATAACTTCTGTGTGGTAAATTTTATATAGGGGATGCATTTGTGGGAGGATTTTTGTCACAGCTGGTACAAGAGAAGAGCATCGAGGAGTGTGTCAGAGCTGGATGCTATGCGGCCAATGTCATCATCCAACGTTCTGGATGCACCTACCCTGAGAAACCTGACTTCAAATAAATAGACATTAGTCGGTTCCCCTAAAATAACGGGCATTATTCATTGGTCACGTTTAGTTTCATCGAAATTTCAACAGTTCATTGTTGTTCTATTGTGTGCTGAAACATTTGGTATCATTGAGGTTTGCTAATTTGGGTTGATTTTTATCCCCTTTTATCCCCTGTGAGGGAGATGTGCCCTCTGCTTAGAGGTCTGTAGTGTCATGAATTTTGCTATAATAATTCTGTTTCGGAAATAATTTTGATCTTATAATCTATGATGTAGAGTTATTATACTTGGCTTAATTTTACCTTTTGTCAAGGTTGCGGTATATCTGTCAGAGGTTGCTTGGAAGAAAATGTGATTTCCTAGTAGAGTCATTTTCTGAAGCCCCTATCTATGACTAATGACTGGTCAAGTGGTCTTCTTTTTATTCTGTCAATGATTGTGTATGAATGTGCAACTCATTCAGCTCCAATTTTATTAGTGGTGCACAGAATATACTTCTCAAATCGCTTTACTATTATAAAGCAGTTCTGCAATTGAAATGTGAATTTTGTGATACTTGTAAAAAGGTGAGAAGGAACATTGGATACCAAAATAGCCTCGTATGAACATTTTGGGCCTTCTGTTCTGACAGAATAGGAAAATACCCATTACCTAATGATGCAGTCAGTGATCCACTGATGCTGTATCAGATGGTATTCCTCTGTTTGACAGTTCGGGCTTCCACTGGGAAACAGATGCAGAATTGATACAGTTTTGTGATCTATCCCCATGCGCCGCCTATCTGGTACCGTACCGGTACTAATGCATTTGTTTGAAACGACTAGCTATCTTCGGGCAGTGGTTATGTTGACCTTTTTTTTTTATAATAAAACACGAAGTATTATGTGGTATACTGGCATTGAAATTGAATAATCTGGTTCTCAAGAGTTCCTTTTGACCTCTTGTTGTTGAACATGTAACAAAGACTGCATTTTTCTCCGAAGAAAACAAAGACTGCATTTGTGTGTGGTAGAGGATTTGTATCCCAATCGGTGCAAGAAAAAGAGGAGCGCAATAATGCATGGTAGTGAAAACGATGCTGGTTGACATACGTACATCAAAGTTATCCTATATTATATACCAGAAAATTCAATATATGCCTCATCTAATTTAAACATCATGTAAATTGTTTAAACAATTTTAAACTAACAAGAATTTTCAATAATGGTAAATTTTTTTTTTTTTTTTTGTTGGAAAAAAGTGATTTTATTCACCTCCTTCCTTTCTTTGTAGGACTCAATAATGGTAAGTTGTTCTAGTTTTTTTTTTTTCAGTGCACTAATGTGAAGCATTGCAACAAACATTTTGAGAATCAAACCAAATTTTGGCATTTGGTAACTTCATGGAATTACACTGAATATGGATTCTTATATGCTTGTGCTAACTAGACATTTCATTACACAGATGGATGCAAGATCACAGTAGTAATGTTCAAACGGTTATCAATATTAAATTTTAATTTCTTGTGTAATATATATACCTTATAAACTAGCTAATTCTGTTAAATTTAAATACCACTAATCTAAATAATAATTCATTTAAGTTGAATAATGGAACAAGTGACAAAATAAGTTCAATAATAGCTTTTCAATATAAAGAATTTCCATTTAACCCCAAATATCAAACAGGTATATGAATTAGCCTCTTTTCATTAAAGTTTTTATTGGCAATTGCATGTAGACAACACAATTAATATGTGAGAAACTGAGAAATGCAGAAATCTAAAAATACAACTAGAAATACATCTAGCAAAAGATGTTCATGCAAATTAAAGAGGGAAAAAGTACTACAATTAGTTGCTATTTGTACAATACAATTATCTCCATTAGCTACCCCATGCTAGCACATTCATTCCCAAGGGGCATGCATAAGCATAATGCATTCACTGCCAATTTGCAGCAGCTAATTAAATCTAGCTCTTATTACAACTAATTAACTGATGCTATAATTGGCAGCACCCCAAGAGAAGCTGTTCATGCTGCTTGTCCAAGTAACAGATCACACCTAGAAACACTTCCTCATCGCACGGGATGCAGATCCCCGACGCCCCAGAAAAGCCGTACTCCTGATGCGCCAGCTCGAGCAGATCCTGGAACAACGGATGCTCTAGGAATGAAATCTTAATCACGTAACGACTCAGTTGTTCTCCTACATAGACCACCATGTGCCCCTTTGGCACATCTTTTGGAATTGGGGTGCCGGACCTTTTGTCGTTGAGGTTCTCGTATGTGCCAGTGGAGGAAGTTGCGCCGAGTTCCTGGCCCAACTTCCTCCACATCCTTTGGAAGAATTTGCCTGAAAATAATTTCCTATGCATTTTCATATAATTCTTTTTTCTGTATTGAACAGGTGCAGAGGGTGAGATACTGTGACTTGGTACGGTGTGTATATATATATATATATTGAGTAAGGGTCAATCATTGGTTCATCTACATTTCCAATGAAAATGGAACTATCCATTAATTCTTTACCACTGCCCAAAATAGTTTAAATTTCTTCATGCTCTAGAATAAAACAGAAAAGAAAAAAAAAAAAAAAGGTACCTAGCTTAAGAAATATACACTGAAATTTGGCAATGACAAGTTGAATTTTGGAATTTGTCCAGACTCACATAATTAATGACGAATTTTCTTTTTGGATTCATCAAAATTTGACAAGAATGCATGAGAAGCTTTAAACAGATACTCTGATATATACTAAGAAAGGATCTGATCATATCATTACCAAAACATAATTACCAAGTACCATTTTTTTTTTTTTTGTATTTATTTTACTTTAAGTTGGTCCATTCATACTGTACCATTGGATAATTACCAAGTACCAAAAAGATGAATTCTCACAAGCACCTTTAATTTATGTTTCAGTTAAGGATATGGATAGGGATCCATTGAAAACTAAAAACAGCAATCTTTTATTCATATCCCGGCCCCTTTTGTTTTTTTTTTTTAAAAAAAAAAATCAGTATTCCCTCCATTATGTTTGAAATGGATGAAAAAACAAATTGCTGTTAATGGCTCTTGGGCCATGTTAAGAGCTGCATATATAAAATTGTTCTGAGGAAAGGGATAGTATATAATAATTATTAATAATATACACAGAGTATTGTGTTATATATACATTTTTGGATCTGGACTGCATATTGTTATTGTGGTTAGGGGTGAAAACGGATCGGATAACAACGGATAGTGGACAAAATTGTATCCGTATCCGCTTTAGTTTTTCGGATACGAATACGGATACGGATAGCTCCGGATACGAATACGGATCATATATTAAACGGATACGAATACGGATCGGATATTAAACGGATACGGATGCGGATACGAATATACTTCGGATATTAGACTTATTATTAAAAAATATATTTTATATAACTTTTTCATGATAAATCACTAACTAAAATGGTTAAATTACTATAAAAAATAATCACTAATCATAAGTATGTTATTAGTTCATCGTGGATCATTATTATCATAAATAATTACATGTTAGTTAAGAAAAAAATCCATAATATTCATTATATTATTAGTTACAAGTTATAAATAATTATAAAAGAGATGAATTCAAAGTCTAATTAGATATAAACTTCATTAAATTTGAAATCTACATAAAAAATCCAATTGAAAGACATATAATAAGCCTTTGAAACGGATATCCGAATTACCATAATATCCGGATTCGGATAATTATCCGTATCCGTATCCGTATCCGTTTCTATATTCAAAACCGTATCCGTATCCGTATCCGCATAAATTTTATCCGTATCCATATCCACAAATATCCGTATCCGCAAAAATCTGAATACGAATCCGGATACGGACGGATATTATCCGATCCGTTTTCACCCCTAATTGTGGTGCAATAAATAGAGAATTGAAGGCAGTGCTATTACTGCTACGATTTGTTGAAAGAGAATGAGATACAGATACTATTTTTCTATGCTACATGAACAATTGACGTCGTACTTGCAGTATCATGAGTATGGGAGGGGTACAGACCAAGGACATACGTATATACTTGTCCATTTGTATTGCAACGAACCACCGAGATCTGAGCAATGGGTCAATGGACGGCTGAGATGAGATCTGCAGGTGATGTAACAATGCCTTGAGAAACTAAAAGAGGCCTACAGATTCAAGCATCTTTGGGAGATCAGATCAGTCAGGATAAGGTATCAAAATCCATCAAAAGGGTGCTGATTTTGAATTATTGCATCTTTTGGAGGCAAATTGTGTAAGGCAATATGTTGTGGGTGGAAAATGTCTTTTGTTTGAGTCTTACAACATAAATTTAGTTTGGAAATTATCAAGTACCCTCATTTTACTATATATTTACATGTTCATAAATATACAAAATTTGTAACTCATAGCAGTTTGTCACAATATATATGGACTTGCGGATAAAAATATTGAGGACACTACATATATCCCATTTAGTTTTGTTGTACCGAGTTGTTATCAAATTATTTCAAAGTTTAAGCAACCGAAAGGTTGTACAGCAAAACATGATCAATAATAGTAAGTCAAGAAGTTAGAAAAAATTATGTTACAGCAATAGACCAAATTCAAAATAGTGAACTTTGTCCATCTTTTTATCCAAAAAAGAAAATATAGTGAACTTTATTATAATTTTTCTTTTCCTTTTTCTTGTCAGAAAATATATAATTGGTGATTTTGATGTTCATCATAAAAGTTCATCGCATTTTTTTTTTTTAATTTCCCTAAAAGCCACAATATTTGACTATTGAGATTGAGATAGCGTTCTACAAAACTATTGCTATCATGACTATGACGGAAGATTCAAACTTGATTATAATGTATTTGTGAGTTATACAGTTGTACCAAGTGAGTTGACAAGAATCAATGAGAGATCAAATTATTGGTAGAACTTAGATGTCATCCGCATCCCTGAAATATCAAATGCCTTTCTAAAGGGTAATACTGTAATTATAACTGAGATCTCAAAGTTTTTTAGAAATTTATTTAACACATCTTTGAAATCTACTAATTTCTAATCAGAAATTACTCCTTGAAAGACTTTCTTAATTAGAAAGTTTTTTTCATTTTTTTTTTCTAATTTAGAAAGTCCGTAGAAAGTTTCTACATCCTTAAAAGGCTTTCAAAAGATACCACATAGGATTTAAGCCTCAATTTTTTTGTAGGCTTCAACCCTATTTTGTGCACACAAATTCTATACCTAATTGCTCTATATGGATTATTATTAAATGTATAAAAAATTAAGGTCTCTAGCGGCTAAGTGTAGCACTCTCCTGTGAGAGGTCGGAGATTCGAAATCAGATGATAGATTTTTTATAGAAATTTTAATTTGAGTGGCTCCACGTTCAGTTTTTATCTTATTTTTTTTAAAAAAAAAAAACTTAAAAAGTATACAATGCATGCTTACCACAAGGAGTAACATAGAGAGATTGGAAATAGAGAAACGAGAGCAGATACAGGCGGATGGGATTCATTCATTGGATTGGGTGCTCCATTCAATTCTCTTCTTCAGAGGCAGGACGGCACTGTATCTGTAGGCATGTAGACTAGGGGAGGCTGACATGACTTGCCATACCAAAATCCATGCTTCCAACAACAGATGTCTGTTGTTCAATCCGAGCCGTCTGATCAGAAATTGATGGACAGGATTTCCCATGATCAATGGTGTTTAATGATGGTGGCCTGTGACTGTGACTACTGTGAGTACTACACATCACATATGTGGTGTTTGATGGAAATTGGATTGTCCAATGATGGAATGAATGTTATATGAATGAGCCAGGTGTATTATGTATACGGAAACATCTTGCGTCCATAGAATGTATCACCATAGAAAACACAATGTCACATTTGATATTGTGGGTCCCACTTGTCATACTGTGGGTCCCACTTATCATACTCTCTTTGTGTCTTCTATAGTTGTCCATTCTATAGACGGTAGGTCATAGTCGTATTGGTGCCACGTATTTTGTGTATATTCCTTGTTGATTTTTCATTTTTGGATATACATATAAAAATGTGATAATGTGATTGGTTCCAAACAGATGGAAAATATATACCCCTAACGAGGGGGGAATGCTGGCTCCTCAGCAACTTGGAGTTGAGAGCCATTCATTATTGTCATCCAACGGTCTACAGAAGTTTCAATTTTCTCCATTCTTTTTCTAAATGGAGGGACACCAAAGGAGCTTGGTTTGCATCTTGGCCACCGTTGATTTCCCATCACTTTTAATGAAACATTTCATACATGACCATCAAACAAATAAAAACTAGATGTACACTCAAACCGAAAGAATTATCACAAATGACCATGACTGTAGCACACATGCTATATGTGTCTCGCAAAGTTAGTTTTTTGAGCGGAGAAATTGAAATTATCTAGGATGCACATAATAAAAGTTCAATTTTTTGTGTTTCAATTTTCTAAACAATAATTATTGTAAATCTTTTCGTGAGTTTTTTAAAATGTGGTTCTAGGTGCACATAATAAAAACCCAATTTCAATTTTTGTGTTTCAATTTTCTAAACAATAATTATAGTAGATTTTTTTTAGAGTTCTGTGGAATGTGGTTATACGTTTTTATGATAGTTTCCTTTTAAAAGTAATGCTTGCTTAGAAATCAAAATATTTTCTTTATATTTTTTCCTAGAGTCATTGAGATTGTTATGCTTGCTATTTTCATATGTGTATTATTAAAAGCATTAATGATCTGATCTTAATAAATATGAAATTAAAATTATTTGTTTGTTAAGTCTTAAATACATATATAATATAATTAAATTACGTAGCTACTGAAAAATTTTATAATCGAGCGTATGAAACTAATAAACAAAAAAAATTAAAAAGTAAACTAATAATATGAAGAAAATTTTGATCTTTAAATGAAAATAACTTTTGATAGAAAATTCTTGAGAAAACATATAATCGTATATATGGAAAGCTTTAGAAAATATCTACAACAATTATTATTTATAAGATAAACAAGTTTTTGAACGAATGCATCTATTATTTATGTCTCGGTTTATTTTAATTTCATCGCAAGAAAAATAAAATTTCGTGAATGCATGCAGTATGTGCATCCGAGACAAACCCATTTGTGTTAATTTTTTAGTGCTTGGTTATACATCTAAAGGTTTAACTATTTGAGAACCATCTGTGAAATAATTTTGTTATGAAAGTACAGATTAGACAACATATACACTGTCAAGATTCTCTTTTAATTGGCTTGTTCTTCACATGGATTTTCAACGTACAACAGTTGTAATATTTAAGCAAGAGGAGGGATCCTTGATAATTTATATATTGACAATCTTAACAATGGACATTTGATAAATAAAAAAAATGTTTAAAAAATCTTAGAAATTGAAAAAAGTTTATAGATGCGTTCTTTAATATATAGATTGATATTAATTTTAAATTTCAATTAATTTGAGTACCGTATGATGGTTCATCAAAATTTTGAGCACTTTTTAATGGTTGCGATTTAAAGTGATTTTGATGGACTATTAAAAAACGCTTATATTGAATATTGTTGAAAATATATTCAATCTATGAGTTTAACAATGCAACCGTAATCTTTTCCATTTTTAAGATTTTTTAAACATTTTTTTCAAATATCCAATTACAATAATACGTCTCAAAAAGAGCATACAAAAGAGCACTGGTCCCCCGCAAAGTACGGGGGAAGTATATGATACTTTTGCTAATTCATTATTACCAACGGTATAAAGAAGTTATGATAGGTAGAATTCAACGACAACGTATCTAAAAAAATATACCACCCCGCAGCAAAGCGCTGGTTTAGTCCCCAGTTATGGGAAAAATTCGATTCTCTTCCTTGAAAATAAGTAGATAAATATGAATCAATATATATACTTTCTTTTTTTCTTTTCTTTTAGTAAAGAGAATACTGAGATGTCCCCTCCTCCCAATCTATAAAAAAATGAGTTTCTTATTAGTATCTCTCCAATATATTTTAATAAATTTCTGTTGCAGTGTCTTGATTTCTTCATGACATATATCATACCTCAAGAAATTAAAAAGTCTATACATTTTTGTTTTGTTTCTATTTCACATTATATGAGTTTACTTATGTGTCAGTAATCTATTGGCAACTAACAATGTTCTCTGTGTGGAAGGTCTCAAGATCTGAATTTGAGATATAGGTAAATTTAAGTAGTTTGTTCATCATCTTTAATTTGGAAAAATTAAGACTAAGACATATTTGAGCTTGCGTTTACAACTTTCACATATGCCACTTAACATAGCACCGCCAACAAAATTATGAATATAAAATTTAGATATATAGTTTGAAACAAGATAAAGAACTTTGACCCTGGATTGCCTTCTTAAAAAAAAATAATAATAAATGACAACATAATAAGTTTGAGTGTCAATTAAATTGCATAAAAATTCTCTATCAAAGTAGAAATTAAGTGTAGCAAGTGGAAGCCCAAGCCCTTTGTGTGGATCCAGTTCCAGTACAAAATGATCTGTCACCGGTATGTTGATAAGCAACCAATTAATATACAAGTGTTACGGTATAGTACAATAGTACATGCATGTTGGTCACTTTGTCAGCAAACAGGACATAACAAGTACGTACAACTACCATGTAATGTAATGTAACACACATGAATATGATATATCTCTTGCCATTGCCATTCCATCCCCATCAACTGGGTCTGGATGTCATGTCACAAAATATAAACTATAAAATTCGATCGTTATACGGCCCATACTTGCGTATAAATATAACCATATATTCATATGAGTTTTTTCATAACATAACTAGAAAGTGCCATATTATTATTATATATCTCATCTCATCTCATCTTCATGTTCCTTGTTGCCTTTGCTTTGCTTTGCTACCCATATTATATATATATATATATTACGGTCCCACAACATGAACATGAGCTTCCAACTTCTTTCTCTATGTAATGTAATGTATATAGACTATAGTTGGGTACAACCGTACCGTACAGCTTCAGTTTGGCAAGCTAGCTTCGAGTAGCAATACAACTATACAAGCAACAATTTAGATTCTACAAGTGGCATAAATGTCACATAAAAATTGAAACGTTTCAATGTAGATTAGGTGCACAGAGAGAGATCGAAGTGATATATCTCAGGTCTTATTCAATCATATCATGCAAATAATAAAAAAAGTGGGTGCAAAATTTCTCTGTGGATCGAAATTGCCAGTATTGAATTGGGTTTTTCAGCTGCTCAACATAGTTTAATTTGGGCCGTTTTGTTTTCCTTTTCCTTTTCCTTTTCCATCCCAAATAAAAAAAGTGAAATAACTCAATGTCAACTAGTCAAGGGCAAAGCCACAAATTTGATCGTCGGGCGAAAGGAAAACGAATTGCTTACAATTAGAAAAGAAAACTACAAAAATGTTTTGAGTTCTTCAAGTCATGAACTCATGATCTATTATTTTAACGTAATACAAAATAAATAACATATATTTTTTAGTGTATGGAATGCAACTCTATGGTGGTTAATTCTCAAAATATAAGACAAATCTTCTTTCTTTTCTTCTTGTAAAAATATAGAAAAGGCCGAATCAATGTGTTGTTGTAATCTAAGCCCAAGCCCAATCGATTGAACCAATTTGGGCTGATCGAGGCCGAGGGAAACAGATTTGATTAGCTCATATGTCATATATTATTATTATTATTATTATAGTTAAAAGATAAACTTTTGGGCCCTTTTGGGTTAAATCCTATTTTGTTTGACGTTCATCCTTTTCTTTGTTGGTTGTGCAAATTCAATTTGATACATCTAAATCCATATTTGGATTCATTAGTTGCTCATGTCAGTCACTTATTGTGACATTTAAAATTTCGTACTGATATGATATATAATAATATGGGTGAAAAGCATTATAAGACCAATTAAGAAAAAAAGATTTTATGAATTATAGAAGTTTACCAAAACAGCAAAAGCAATACCAAGCCTGCATTATCACAATTCTGATCATTCAATTTTTAGTTTTATTCAAATAATAATTCAATTCAACTATCTAGCTAAATTATTCCAAAATTTATTCTAACATACTGCTTAGAGTACGTAAAGCAGGCTAATATATATGAGAGAAAAGCAGTTCATATTATTTCATGAAATTATTTCAATTATCTAAATTACTTCAAGATTTGCATCTGGAAATCATTATGGATAGAGCGCGCATATAATAGAAAGAACGGAAACACGGGATATATATATATATATATATATTGATGATAGAAATACGGGATAGAATTTATTTATTTATTTTGGATAGAAATACGGGATAGAATTTATTATTATTATTATTTTTGGATAGAAATACGGGATAGAATTAACCAATATAAAGTGACCAATTAAATCCACGTAAAGTTATCTACTACGTGTTATATAATCTATAGAATTAGATATATTATTTAAGCTGAGGAGATGTACATATAAATATAATTGGCTTCTTTATTTAGCATATGTGAAGGTTAGGTTTCTATAGCACTCATTATTTGGGAGAATTACTCAGCACCTTTGTTTTTTCTAATTAATTTATTCCTCTTGGTAATTTGGTAGATGACATGGAATACCACAACAATGCTGATATGACATTCAATTCATTAGCACCTTCTTTCCTTTTATTTATTTTTTTTTTTTCAAAGGGGACTATTAAAACTTCATAAGTAAAAGTTAAGAAAATTAAGCACGAAACATATCCAAAGCCTTCACAAGTAATTCGTTGATTAGTTAACGTATTCATAAGTCTAAAATTCAGATTTGGCAGCATAATATTCTTGTAAATTGCTTGAAGGATAAGTCCATTATTCCGTGACGAATATTGTGCGAGGACGCGCAAAGATTTAAAAAGATAAGACCTTTTTGAGATAAAGATGAGGATCAAGCCAAAAAAAGCTAAGACTTAAAAATCATGATAACTTACATGTACTCACAATTGTACGTCATATTAAGATTATATCAGTCGATAACATGCAAATATGTAACCAAGTTCCATTTAGATATCATAGATAGATCAATTGAGCGGCTCTCTTTTCTCTCTTGGGCTCGAACAAACCCTAGCTGCCACCAACAAAGAGGAAAATGTGAAGTCAAAATATGATGGGGGGTCACCGCTTCGCCGGTTGAGCAGTCCTCCCCCCGCCATCTCCAATCTATGTACATTCTTCACCCTTGCTCTTGTACATTCCAACTTTAGCAACATCAGTCATTACTATCGTTGTCGTCGTGCCTCGGTCAGTCACAACACTGGGCTCACCTCGCCTGCCCTACCTCACTGGGTTCACTTCGCACGAATTCACGTTATCTACCTTAATATGTCATGAAGCACATAGATAAAAATCTGCTACTTTTCCGATCGGATGGTCGGGATCGGTTATCGCACCGATCTCAAAGTACTTCACCAACTTCGGTGTTTTTTGCATGAATCTCAAAGTACTTCGGTGTTTCTCAACCGTCGTATCGAGAAAAGCAGGTGATCCTGATCCGAAGCACATTTGCCGTTGGATCGTCTCAAGATTCGAGCCCACACGAATCTTGAGGCAATCCAAATGCCCATGTGCTTCATGGCACCATGCCTTAAGGCAGAGGATAAGCACTCGCCTCGCACTACCTCACTGGGTCCGCCTCGCACCGCCTCAACTCATTGGGTCCATCTCCCCGCTCTCGCATGATTGTTGTTATATTCTATTCTTTTATTTTTCTGTTTGTTTTTTAATTGGTGGATTTCTGTTGCGGCCTTCTATTCCTTCTTTCTTTTTTTTTAGTGGGTTTTCATATGTAAATATCTATTGTATCTAATTTTTTTTTTAATAAAAAAATTGGTAAGATTTTCTTACCACCTCAAAAAAAAAAAAAAATATCATAGATAAAACGCTGCTAACATCAGTACCAAACAGCCCCACAATGTTTTCAATTCAAATATTTAAAACAGAAGAAAAAGTGCATGCAAGAAAACCAAAAAAAAAATAGGAAGAAGAAAGGAAAGAAACTTTGATCTTCAAAAGGTTTGCAATAGAGCTATATAGAATAGAAATATTGAATGTTTGCTTTTGCAGTTGGCAGTTGGCAGCATAACAAACCGAACTAGACTTGCAATACCTTGCAACTAATTAATTTTATAATTTCATCACTTACGATAACAAACAGAACTAGACTTGCAATACCTTGCAACTAATTTTATAATTTTATCACTTACGATCGGTTGTAGTCTTTGTAGAGACCATGACACATACAACAACAAAAACCTCAACATCAACGTAGGCAATCAAGATTCTTTCCGACCAATCGAAAAACTGATCACAGACTGCATTAATTCGGTAGATCGAGCTAGGTTCTAACTGAGGAAAGGAAAACAATGTGACTCATCTGTCACATCACATCACAATTCACAGTTGAAAACTTGAAATTAATAATTAATCTCATCACTTTGATTAATTAATTTACAATTAATCTCTCAATTAGGGTTAGCTAGCAAGCAAGGCCTCCCATCTTTTGTTCCGTCATTCTCATATATATATATAGTCAATTCAAAGCTAGCTCTTAATTACTTACTTGAGGATTACTTGACGCTAGCTTTTGTTTTGTTTTAACTATGACCAAGTTTAATGGTTTATGAAAAAGCAGCCATGTGTTGTAGCAGTGGTATATATATATATTAGCTAGGGAATAGGGTGTGTATTTTGGACTTCTGACTATATGTAGCTAGGCCTGTGGCTATGGGGCATGCATGTTGGATTTTATTCATTTCTTCACACTTGTAGGAGAGAATATTCTTATGTAAGATGAGATATTCCAATTTGGTTTACAAACACGGATTCGGGCATACTATATAGAGGAGGGATCCCTTGACAATCTCTATTTTAACAATCTTGACAATCTAATATTTCAAAAATTTGTAAAAATTCATAAAAAATCTTAAAAATGGAAAAAGATTTGTGGATGCATTACTTAACATGTAGATTGATAGTGTTTCAAATTTCAATCAATTTGAATATCGTTTAATGACTTATCAAAATTTTGTATATTTTTTAACGGTTGTAATTTAACGGATCTTTGAAAAGCTATCAAATATCACTTAAATTGAATATAATCGAAAATATAATCAATCTCTAAGTTAAGAAATACTTCCGTAAACTTTTTTCTATTTTTGAGAATTTATATGAATTTTTACAAATTTTTGAAATATTAGATTGTCAAGATTGTCAAAATAGGGATTGTCAAGGGATCCCTCCTCTACTATATATATATATTCATTTAAAATTGAAGAGGAACTTAACCAACCTACTGATTCAGACTGTTTCACATGAACTTCACACAAACACTCAGACCAAAGTTTAATTTTTTATTGTTCTTCTAAAAAAAATTATTATTATTGGGAAGGATTTCGTGACAACTAAATGAAAATTATAATTATATTCTTAAATTTAATAGATTGATTGTGTTTCAAGTTTTATTTAATTTGGATGTCGTTTAAAACCTCATCAAAGACTGTTAAATTAAACCTTCAAAAATGTCATATATATAATGATAATCTTAATTAATTGAGTATTAAATGACATCCCAAATTGAATAGAAGTTGATACAAAATTAATCTATAAGCTTAAAAGAATATCAATGTATATAAAAAACAGAAAAAAATCTACTTTGAAAATTTTATTTCGGATTTATTTGTCAATGCTGTTAAATTTATTTTACTTGGGAAAGGATACTTCCCGTAGCTATTACGGAATCAGTCAAATTAGTCAAATCAGTGAACTTTCCACCCATTGAAAACAACAGTCAAATTTCACTTTCTAATGAGATTTCTGCATGTACAACAACAATTTCAAATTCAATGGTTCGTTTGGATATATATATATATATGAGGAGGGTTCCATTGACAATGTCTAATTTGACAATCTTGACAATGTGAATTTTCAAAAATTTGTAAAAATTCACAAAAACTCTTAAAAATAAAAAATAGTTCATGGATGTATTATTTAACTTATAGATTAATAGTGTTTCAAATTTCAATCAATTTGAACATCGTTTAATGGCTTATCAAAATTTTGTGCACTTTTTAACGGTTGTGAATTAACGGATCTTTGAAAAGCTATCAAATGTCGTTTAAATTGAATATAATTGGAAACATAATCAATCTATAAGTTAAATAATGCATCCATAAACCATTTTTTATTTTTAAGATTTTTTGTGAATTTTTACAAATTTTTTAAAGTTCCCATTGTCAAAATTGTCAAATTAAACATTGTCAATAGATCCCTCCTCTATATATATATATGTTATTTGGACCTGAAAACTGGGAAAGAGAGACGGGTTTGAACTTGAAGGCTTGACCCAATGACCCCCCCTTAAATTTCAGAAGTATAAATTAAATTTAAGCTTGGCATCATTTTTTTAATTCTTGGGTTCAGCTGCCATCTATTGTCCTACTTTTCTGCTTATTTAAAATGAAGTAATTAAATAAATTGAGGCAATTGAAAGAGAGACAAACGCCCGATTTATCATTTATATTTCTTAAATTTGTCGCACTAAAATAGCTAAGGCCGAAATTCAAAAATAAAAAATAAAAAATTTTCTCATATTCATCATATCGAATTTGTCCTTTGCGCAACAAAATCATCATTTTACAGTTTACAACTACTGAATTATCTGACGTATTCATACTCTAGAAAGAGGAGTAAGTTTTCAAGCTTTTTAGCTATGTCACATCATCATTAATCTCAACCATTTATTTTGTTTCTCTCTCTTCATTTATCTTAATCAAATGACTCAAATTATTTTTTTCTTCAAAGAGTTAAGAAGACTTAATCTATGGATTCCTCTTCCTTAAAAGTTCGAGCAGAGATTAAGTGGGGCAGCGAAGGAGACTTAATGAGGAGTTTTTATTCGCGTAAAGAAATAGTATTCGGAAGAATTAAGATACATACTAATTAATTGGCTAGCATGGCTTGATTCGCGGTAAGGAGGCTTAATTTATTTGTGCTAAGCAGCCTCGCATGCAATTCGATCTCTTTACAGAGAGCGTTATCCTTGGAGGCTAAACCAAGAACCGGTTCCTGTTCGATTTAAATTTACGTACGAAAACCAGAAAATAATATAGGAAAAATTATAGTCAGGTCAGCTCATTATAAAAGATGCACTCATGCCTGACGCATGCACATATCCTTACTAATAATAAAAGCATATTAGAAAAAATGATATGAAAGGGCTATCTTCATATTTGAGTTGTTGATCGTTTTCTTCGATAAATCAGAACCGTTGATGTACGTTAATGCCCGTTGACGTTCTCAGCCCATTAAAATTAAGGCCCATATAAATTATCTCAAATTAAGGCCCATTACATATTATCTTAAAAATTTATTATAAAAAATAATAATTTCAGCCCAAAGCAAGGAGTGGGCTTTTTACTAGTATATATATATAGAGCTAGACTATTATACTAACGTTAGCATTTCGGACCGAAATGCTAATGGCTCGAAATTGTTGTTATCCTGTCCGAAATCACGATTTATGGTGCTCAATAAATTCTTTATATAAAAATATTGGGGAATACAAAAATTTTCCATTTTTAAAGTTTTCTAATTATTTGTTTTGCATTTTTGAAAATAGTATGTACTAACATCAATATTTTATTAATATATATGAGCTATTTTCTAAAATTCAAAACAAATTCTTAGAAACATCTAAAAATAAGAAAATTTTGTATTCCCCAATATTTCCATATAAAGAATTTATTGAGCACCATAAATCGTGATTTCGGACACGATAACAACAATTTTGAGCCATTAGCATTTCGGTCCGAAATGCTAAAGTTAGTATAATAGTCAAACTCTCTATATATATATATTGCATGGGACATCACATCACATAAGAGAGACAGCAAAGCAAGCATATATATTCTGATATTCCTATTTCTCTCTGTGGTCAAGATGTCAGCATGTTAATTGGACTTTTGGCCTGGGATAAGAGCACTCATGCATTTATCATACTCTATCTCTATTATTGTGTGGTCAAGATCGTCATAGATTGGAGTTTCTTGATAAGATATCCATCGTTTCTATTTCCTTTTTTTTTAATATTTCATCTAGCATATATAAATTAAAATGACTTAATTTTAAATTTATGAATTTCCACAATTCGTACATCTGCATTTCTGTAATATGAACAAGTTAATTATTTTTTGAGATTAAATAATAAGCTAGTAAACAAAATTAATTATTTGGACATCGGTGGCCCAAATTTTGCGATATCGCTTACTACCAAATTAAGTAGCCACTCAAATATGTACAAATGTAATTACGAGTGAATAATAAATAAAATTATTGGGTTTTATGATTTTATTATCTTAATTGATAATGAGACTTGGGGGAGGTTATTGTTGCAATATAATACTGTTTTTTTATTTACGCTAAATCTTAATTGACGTACAATTAATACTCACCACTAATCGTGGAAAAAAAAATTGTTTTTGCGCATGCATGTATCCTACTTAATTAATTTCAATACCAATGCATTGGGTTAATGATGTTATGAAATTGAATATATTAGAGCATCGTTTTCTTATCTTGCAAACTACCTTTGATATATATTATGATTCTTCTTCAACCTTTTAACTTACTGGGAGTTGTCCATATCATGTATGGACTTTAGGGGGAGAAAAAATACATGTACCAAAAAAAAAAAAAAACCCCTAAATCTTTCTCATTTGTTATGTGTGGATTTTAAAAACTAAAATCTTATCCCCTAAAACTTATCCACCATTCATGTTCCCCGGTTCACATGCTTCTGGATACGTCAAGCCTAACTTGCATCGCTCTAGCGAGATCCGTCCATGCGACCGTCCTCTCGCCCCTTCTCTAGAATTCGCCTCCCCTCCCTCTCCATGCGACCCTCTCATCTCATCCTCATCTTCTTCTGTGATTTCGCCTTCCCTTCTCCCCTTTCTCCCCTCCTCCCCCCATCTCTTCTTTCTCCAGTAACATCATTGGCTCCTTATCTCTCCTGCTCCCTTCTCTCATTTCTCCTCGCAGTGGCATCTCTGTCCTTGCCTCTCTTCTTGTCTTCTCCCATTCTCTCATTTTTCTCCGGCAAGTGACACCTAGTTTTCAAAGAATAAACACCTGGTTTTCAAGGGCGGAGCCAAACTCCGAATCGGGGGGGAGGGGGGTTCCAACTTTTTCGATGAAATATTATTTTATAAGTATAGGTACATTTTTGTAAAATTTTTAAGGTATATTTATGCAAATATTTTTTAGGGTGGAGTCAATTTTGTAAATTTTCCTAGAAATTAAGTATAGTTTTGTAATTTTTCCTTAAAAAGGGATATTTTTGCAAATACTTAGGGGCATATTTTTGAAAAAAATTTTCCAGGGGTGCCAGTGCCCACCCCTGTAACGTGCTGGCTCCGCCCCTGCTGGTTTTGAAATATAACTAACTGACTTTGAAATATAAACACCCAGATTTGAAATATAAATATCTGAATTTGAAATATAACAATTTGACTTTAAAATATAAACACTTAGTTTTGAGATAAACACCTGGCTTTAAAATATAGCACCTGGATTTGAAATATAACCACCTTGCTTTTAAATATAAACACACGGATTTTAGATGTAATTATTTGACTTCAATATATAAACACTTGGTTTTGAGATAAACATATGGATGCAAAATATAAACACCTGGATGTGAAATATAAACACTTGATTTTGAAATATTATTACATGGCTTTTAAATATTAACATAAAGCACTTGGATGTGAAATATAAATACCTGGTTTTGATATATAAAGTCCTAGCTTTGAAATATAAACACCTACAGTGATATGCGAGGGGCACTGCGCTGCAAGTGACTGGAAGCGACGTGAATTCGGTAGTGACGTGTTTTTCAGTTTTGACTGGTCAACACGTTTTGACAAGTGGCGCGCTCTGATTGAGGGGGACAAAATTGGGAGATTTTTGTTGGGGGACTATTTGTCTAACCCTATTAAAAATCATATTGCAAATTATCGTTTCAAGTCATTTTCATTTTTTGGACGGTAATAGTGTAGCACGCTAAAATTACTTGAGACGAACTTCATATCTAACAGTAATAGATATTTTGTTTTGAAATTGACAGCCACGGTCAAATTTTTTTTTTTTAATAAAAAAGTAGATATTTGTTTTGAGTTGTTGAAGATGCTTTCTCTATAATGTTAATCTTAGCTAATAATATAAACATATATATTACCAGGGAACTAATATATTATATAGATATCAAAAGAATATCAAAATTGATACTTACAGTGTTAATATTCTTGCTAGACATGCCGATATTCAAGTTAACTTATTAGAGTATTCAACTTACTGGGGCTATTACTCGGGCTTCACCCCGTATAAATGTATCAAACAAATAAGAAATATTTTTATTAAGTTCCAATATTTACAGAAAACAAAATTCGAATATACTTTTGTAGTCTTTCGATGAAAATAATAATAATATTAAAATTTTTAAGTAGTAACAATAAGTATTCTCGGACTATTCTAAGTATTAAATTTTATTTTAGATATATGATACGTGTGAGGTGTATAGGCTTTTACCCTAAATAATACAATCAATTGCAAGCGTACGATATTATGCAATATAGTCGGGATCGAATCCACAGGGACGGTTATATCTCTAAACAATTCTTTAAACTCTATTCTAATCCTAGAGGGAATGTGATTGTTTGGGGGGGGTTTTGTTTGAAGTTGGTTTCCTAAATTATTTAATGACAGAAAATAGTAAAGACTTGACTTAAAACAATTACTAAACAAATGTTCCCAGGGTTTTCAGAATCAGTTTGCTGTCTGGATCAATTGCCTGCGGTCCGCACCTCTCACTTACGGTCCGCAGGGTGTACAAATTCGCCTCTCTTCTGGTTATCTGCTTAAGGTTAAGATCAGAGTTAGCTGCCAACCGCAGGTAACTGTCCGAGAGATAGATTCTCTGCTATTTCTTGCCACTACGATCCGCAACTGTCACTATTGCGGTCCGCAAGGAATAGACAGAGAGCAGTTATTATTCAATTCAATTGTCGATCAAAGTTATTAATTACTAACTAACCAAAACAGTTGCAAAGATTATACAAAACCTAAGTATCGATTCCCTCTTATCCTAAGGATTATCTTCTAACCTAAGTTAAGTTCTTCTGACCTATACAATTCTTTTAGTCAATTAGCAATTCAAAGAATTATCAATAAGTCCTCTAATTCTAAGCTCAATTTACTCTCAATCTAGGGTTGGTTTAACTCTCGTTAAAACCACAATTTCTCCTCTCGGGTACAATTGGACAACAAGTTGACTACCCTAATAGTGCAAGTATCAATTCTTGATCAAATGGCGTTTTTACTTACTAACTAGATTTATGCCTAATCCACAGGTTTATCAAACTAGCAAGAAATAGTACACACGCACTCTCATGCAAATAACAATTCTTGATAAGATGATATTGTTAACCAACTAGATACGTACACAATCTACAGGTTCTTACCAACAAACAAGAAACAATTCAAGTACAGTTATGAATAAGCTCCAAGCAAGTTGAGAATAACTTTAATGCATAAACGTTAAAATCAAGTATTCAATTAATCCATACATACAAACATCATCCTAGACCCCAAGAACAAACGCGACTACTCACTACGAGACATTACTACAACAAATAAACAAAAGTAAGAGAAAAGATAGCACCGAGTAAGGTTAGGAAGAGGTGGGTAACCGTCTCCTTCGATTCCAACGGCGTTGAGCTCCTCTCTTGACACGACTCTCGACTAAACTATGAACTAGACTAATCTCAACGCATGAGACCTAACAACTAACTCTATGACTTGACAAGATCAAGATACAAGATATGAGATGATGATATGAGAGCACCCCAAGGGGTCTCTTTTATAGGAGAAGATGTCTCAGATTAAGGCGTCTGACTTCTGGTTTCTTGGAGTGCAATTAAGGGAAAAGTCCCAAAGGAGATCGCCAAAGATAGCACGCGCCAGAAAATAGGTGTTCTGATCTGTTTTTAGCATGGTGCAGTCCGTAAATAGCAGAGTGCGGTCCGCAATTAGCATTCCAAAGAGAGCTTGGCCTTGAAATAGCATGTCTGTCGCTTAAATTGGCTCTCTGCGCGTTTCCTTGATTTAGATATGGCGGTTGTGAGCTGACATGACATGAAAATAGAAGTTCTATTCTTGATTACGGTCCGCAAATAGGGAGTTGCGGTCCGTAAATAGATGTTCTTTTGTGCTCCTTCGCCTATTTTTGCTCATTGCTCCAATTTTAGTCCGTAATAGCTCTAAAAGCTCCATTTGCCTGAAAATATGACCAAATCATAGAAGTAACTTGATTCTAGACAATCTTCTACCTAAATGCTAATGAACTTAGGATTTTAGGTACAAATATAGGTGCAAGTCTGGTTAATATGCATATATGAAATAGGTGCATCAATATATCACACTCGTCTTATTTAATAGGACGAAAGAAGATGAAGGTATTCAAACAAAATCAACAGTAAATATTATTGATGATGTGGCTAGTTGAGGTGTTTGAAGAGTTAAAGTTCTTTACAGAGTATGGATTTTGTATAATATATCTTAGTATATTGTACAAAGTAAGTTGCATGTGAAACAAATAAATACATATCTGTTTAATATAAATGCTTCTACCTACGGGTTTTTCTCAAAAAAAAATATATATATAAATGCTTCCTTTGTCCACAAAAGAATGAATTTGTAGTAAAAGTCAAAAGAAATAGTGGAAGAGTGAAATTACTTTTATGCCCTCAATTAGTAGAAAAGTGAACATTCTTGGAAGGAGACTAGGGGCATTTTGGGAATTTTGTAACATATGATTTTTTTTTTTTTTGAGGAAGAAAGTGGATTCAAACAAAGGGTATAAATTCATTTATTAAGGGACAAAGTTTAAGGGGTATAAATCTATTTATTAAGGGACGGAGGAAGTACTGAATAGTCGGTAACACTTTGATATCTCTATAATATTTTACATATATTATTAATGATAAAAAATCGTTATTTTACTCCAATAATGGAGTTGTCGGATATAAACTTGGGGGTCCCACGGATATTATTTTAGAAGATACTTAATTCTAATTTCTATTGCTGGAAATAATAGACCAACCCCTTTTAAAACGCCAATAATGAAGCAACTAGTTGGTTTTATATAATTCATTGCAATAATCTATGACATTACTGGCAAAGGCCCCCACTACAATGATGAAACTAATTAAAAAGAAGAAAACAAAGTTGGAAGCAAAACTAAGGCCTACAACCAAATGAAAATGATGTTCTTTTCTTAGAGCAGGCTGCAGGCACAATATATTTATTGTTGTTACAAATTGACATAGAAAATTGCCAAACCTATTATTTGAATATAAAAAGAACCTATCCTCGTATTAAATTTATCCACAGGGAATTCAATAATTCATGGTTCTGCTAGCTGCAGGTCCCATTTAGAATTTTTTTCTTCTTCAATAGATACTTAATCTGCGGAATTAAATTGAATTTAAAAAAAATAGCACACAGAGGTGGAGTGCTGTGCCACTAATTACTCTTGTATTATTAATATTTAATAATTAAGGTTGGACCACTAATCAAGTATTAATCACAAGTCAAACCAATTAGCAGGTAATTGTACATGATCAACTTGATTTCAGTTAAAGTGAGGTTCAACATGATGCAAACAAAAAAAAAATTATATACTCTAATAATAGCAATACCAATTTTATATAAGAAACCAAGTCTAATGGCAGCGTACAGGATAGGAAGTCACTATATATGAAAATGATGTTTACAACTTGACATCGTTTTTTCTCATCTTAATTAACGACAGTGAAAGACGGAATGAATGAAAGGTGCATTTTGGGCGTCCATATTGGATTGGTGTACCAAAAAAGTGGAAAACCATGCCTTGCCTTGTTAACCTATTGCTAGTAAGATGCCCGTGCGTTGCAACCGGAACAACATTAAACTATAAAATATAAAATGTTAGTTCAACTAAAAACATGAACTAAAAATATAATTTAACTTAATTATTCTAACAGAAGAAAGAAGTTGGGAACAAATATAAATGAGAAAAAATAACATTTATTGCCAAGCAAATAAAGCATAACGACAAATTATCAGATTCTCAATAAATCTGACATTGAGAAAGAATATCGAAATAATTTCAAGTATGTTCCTTCAAAATTAAAAAATAAAAAAGTTTTTTTATCTTTAGACTAATATATGGTGTAAAAATTAGCTTGCAAAATATTTTTATTAAAATTAATAATTGGAAGTTTTTTTTAATTAACATGTTACAATTCAAAAAAGAGGACATGCTCTTTATTAACAAATATATTAAAATGAGATGAAATGCGTGCATGTAATATATAGAAACACATGGACGGTAAAAGAGACAATATTGATGTGGGAATTTGATTACCTGCCGAATCATTAATTGCCATAAGTAATTCTTGCATTTTGTCAAACATGGTAACTAATCCTCTTTTGATTTTATGACCAAGAATTGTTACTTTAAAAGCACAAAATAATTGCTCACTTATAATTACGGATTTATGCGACTCTATGTGTAACAAACGCAAAATAAACTAATTGGGGACTTCAACACTAAACGACGCCACAGAAAATTTTTTGAAGAATCCAACGGATGATATTAACTCTGAAAATTGATCAAGAAATCATGACCGTTGACGAATCAGGACATCCAACATGCATTATAAGGAGCAGAGATATATATAATAATATAATTAATTATGATTATGAATTTTGAAATTCCTTTTGCCCTTCTTATTAATTAAAGGAAATGCAAGGAATAGGAAATGGGACCGAAGATATATTGCAACTAGGCCACTATCTACTACCTCCATCCAGGGAGGCTGAGGCTGAGGCTGCAGTGCCAGTGGTGCTTGATAACTACATGGTCCTATACATATATCGATCGCATTGATATCTTATCTTATCAACCATTCAACCATAGGACTATAGGAGGGAGCCTTATCTGGCCCGGAAAACTGGAACTCTCCAGTCCTCACTCTTTCTTTTTCATTTTTCATTTATCCTTTCCTTTTCCTATATATTTATTTTACTTTTCTTTCCTGGTTTGGTCATTGCCTCATTGCCCATTGGTGACAGTTACTTCTTTAAGTAATACATATATATATTTTACTTAAATTAAAAGCAACATTGAATGTGACCCAAACCCAACAAATGTCTTTCATAAGTGCTCCTTAAATTCCTGTGAAAAAAACAAAATCAGATATAGAGCAATAATATATATTTTTTTTAATTTCAGTAAAAGTTGTTGGTCTGGGCCGTCTGGCCACCGGTTACTGGCTTCCTAAAAACCCAAAACCACGATCTGTGTTTTTGCCTTGGCCGTTGGGTGAAGGGTTTTATAATTATATTTATTATTACTATTTATATTTATATTTATGATCTGTGGACTCAGTGGGATGCGTCCTGGTTTTTGTTGAGAGGTAGGACGAGGACAGGAGGAGGTCACATGGGCTGTCTCCCACGGTCCGTAGTTCTGTAGTTATTATTAATCGATTCGAAATTGGGTTTGAAGTCCGGATTCCGGACGGAATGGAATGGAATGGAATGGAATGGGATTACTATTATAGGTGGCGCCATCTGATTCGATCGGTTCCTCCCATGTTTTTGTTCCCATGTAGTAGTAGTAGTACTTCTCCGTCCGTCCGTCCGTCCGTCCGTCCGGAATTGGTCCCATCCCAATATCCCATGGATGAATAGATGATGGATCTCGAATAACCAGCAGCAACGCTTTATATGTATGTAACGCTCTCGTCTGCCTCATGCAGCCATTCGTGTTGCGGCCATGCAGTACCTATATGAGGACACTTCATTCCCTTTATAAATTATCACGATGTGGCTGCTCTTACAGCGTTTACATCACAAGTGAAGTGGCGCAGCTAGCTTCCAAGGCCTAAGACTCCATGATAGATGGCCCTCCCTTAATTTTTCAATATTAATGGAGCTACCATATTATTTTACAGATATATACATACTATCGATTCACAGCATTCGGCTTCCCCTATCTTACCAAGTTAATATTTAAAAGGCTTATCAAAATAATAGTTCGTTGTCATTTTTTTTATTTATATTGGACTCAAAACAGACAAACTTCAAAATATTTTAAATGAAGTATATTGTCAAGTATTCTTTCAAGACGCGTAATCACTAATAGGTTGGCTATATAATATATGTTTCCTTTATTTTTGTAGATGGTACAAAAAATACAATTTATTTTATGACGCGTGATCACTGTCCATTTACCTCTCCGAATTCATTTATTTTTATCTCTGTCCAAAGACTTCTCAATTCCAATTGAAAGCTATGCGACATTCTCAAGTAACAAAAATCCCTTAGCCTGACAATAGGCTAGATATATAGTTGGAAAATATAAGCGAAGGTGACTCGGTATCCCTCCCCCCACCACCCAATAATTTTTTGACCGAAGCTTTGCTACTGTGCATCACTATTTTTGCTTATTTTCTATTTTTGACATAGCAATTTTTTGCTTCTTTTCTATTTCTGACATAGCATCAGTTAGAAATATTTCATGGATGAAGAGATTTCAACGTAAGTTTCTAAATCAAAAAGATTTCTAAATTAGAAAGTCTTTCAAACTGAGCGACCAATACTAACTGCTTTGGTGTTATTTACAAGATTGCTATTTAGAAGTTTCTGGGATAAAATGCGATACTAAAGTGCTATTTAGAAAACCATTTGAAGCTTCTGCCAAAATTTGCTCTTAGATCTCAAAGAGGTAACAATAGTGCACAAAAGCTTATTACAAATTTTAAATAGAAAATGTTTTCTCAGTCAAGTCTATTTGATAACTGTTTTAACACACTCTCTCCACTAAGAAAACAATAAACAATTAAAAGAAAATCATGATTTAAGCATAATTATACCTTTAAGTGGGCATATATAATCCATGTATTAAATTGATAAGTCATATTAGAAAAAAAAAATAAATATTGTTTCACTCACCTATAATTAGAAACCAATAAAAGACAAATTACTAGCAAATAACTCAGTGATTTTATTACTATAAATATAAAAAGTTTATAAATAATTTTATAAAAGATGGAGTTTATGAAACATTTTATTTTATAAAAGATGGAGAAAGGAGCTGAGCTGACCCGGCACAGAAACATGAAGAAGCTGCAATAAGGAATCTATGTGTATGGGAAAAGAAATAGGAATCTTTTGCGAGAAGGCTGGACCGACGTCTCTATTGAAAAGAAAAGAAAGGGGCGTTAAAAAGAAACGGAGGAAATCTGAGGCGTCCATATCAGAAACCTCAATGAAATCATTGGCCATCTAACGAGCCGGATCACGGGACACCTGTCCCCCATGCTCCCTCCCTATCCGCAGCCGCAGCCCAGCGTGATAAGTGCACTCCATCAGATCAGATCTCTGCTTGCTATTAATAATAATTAATAAATAAATCCCATAGTAAGGATTGATTGATTTGATTTTATAAAGAAAACAGCCGTGAAGCGTCCGATGAACAGACTTCCCAGTGCAGCGCCTATCCACCGTCCACGTGGATTCGAATATTCGGGCCGGGGTTTAAAAGCGGAGGGCGTAAAAAGTAAAAAACGTCCCAACCATTTTCAGTTGGTTTGGTTCTCTTCTCTCTAGTCTCTTCTTCTTCTTGTTCTATAAATAAATGCACTGAGCTCCTAATCTCCCTATCCTCCTCCCTCCCTTGATCCCTTGATTCCCTTCCCTTCCCTTCCCTTCCCTACGACTACGAGTACGAGGTGTAATAAGTAACGGACCAACCAACCTATAACCCAACCCAACCCACTCTACTTAATTTCAAGACTATACTTGGGGAAGAAGACACAACACAACACAACAACAAACCATGACCGAACAGCTCACGCGATTCTACGACATCGGCGCCGAGATCGGCCGCGGCAGGTTCGGCGTCGTCTTCCACGCCAAGTCCCGCTTCACCGCCGAGCAGTGCGCGGTCAAGTCCGTCGACAAGACGCTCCTCGCCGACTCCCTCGACCGCCAGTGCATCGAGATGGAGGGCAAGCTGTGGCAGCTCGCCGCGCCCGGCAACGACGGGGTCGTGCAGGTTCACGAGGTCTTTGAGGACGACAAATGGATCCATGTTGTCATGGAGCTGTGCCAGGGCCCCGATCTGCTCCAGTGGATTCAGATCCGCCAGGGTGCGCCCATTTCCGAGCCCGAGGTGGCCGCCGTCATGACCTCGCTTATGCTCTCCCTCGCCACGTGCCACCGCCGCGGGGTGGCGCATAGAGATGTTAAGCCCGATAATATCCTCTTTGACAGCGAAGGCAAGGTCCGCTTGGCCGATTTCGGATCTGCCGCGTCCTTCAGTGACGGAAGGTACTTTCTTATTACAATTCAGTTGATTATTTTCCTTTTTTCTAAATTTTGAGAGTCAATTTGAGTATTGATTTGACATGCATGCTGCCGCACAAGAATTGTATGAAAAATCGGTAGGATTTAATTGATAAAATACATATGCATGTTGGATAGGTACATGCAAGGGGTTGTGGGAACTCCGTATTATGTGGCGCCAGAGGTGTTGAGAGGGGAGGAATATGGGGAGAAAGTGGATGTGTGGAGTGCCGGGGTGGTCATGTACGTAATGCTGGCCGGCGGGGTTCCCCCTTTCGGGGGCGAAAGCGCACAGGAGGTGTTTGAGTCCGTGCTCCGTGGCAGCCTCCGGTTCCCAGCAAGATTGTTTGCGGGAGTGTCACCTCTTGCGAAGGACTTGATGCGACGGATGATCTGCCGCGAGTCCTTTAGAAGGTTCTCTGCCGAGCAAGTTCTAAGTGAGTAAAGTTAACCTTCCCTATTTATCGTTTGTTGTCTATATTTGTATAAAATCTGTTAATGTTATATATGATATAAAATACTGTCTTTCCATGTGTGGTTTGCAATTCTGCGATGTGAATTCTGTTTTCAGAAGAAAAACTTGTCTTTTTCAGAGTTTAGGGATGGTGTTCAGTCAGGTCGGGTCCCTGAAACGTGCTGCTGATGAGAGGAGCAGTTTCGGGTGTTTCCCTTAAGATTGGTGCCTTCGATTGTACGTACGTTCGTTCGTGTTCGTCCGGGACTCACTCCGGGCGTTCTGTTGTTTCTGTTTGGAAGATCAAATTTCGATCGGGGGTGAAGAGAAGTGTGATGAATTTGAAATGTAATATCAGTTTAGTTATAATATGCATGTATGAAGAAACCTCTCTCTCTTAATTTATCCTCTAACATCTTTCCTTTCCTCTTTGATGATCGAAACAGGGCACCCGTGGATTGTGAGCGGAGGCGGAGTGAGACAGCTGGAGGAATAGACAGACAGACGATCGAGCGAGCGAGATCGATTAACATATAATTAATAAATAAGTAAATAAATAAGATGAGAAATCAAATCAATCAATGCAGGAATGAATGAATGAATGAATCATGGCATGGTATCCTTAATACTTTCCTTTGTGAGATTACTACATTACTATTAGTTATTAAGGAGATCGAGTAGTAGAAGGGAAGGGGGATCCATCTGCTTAATTTGTTAGTTTTTCCTGCCTTGTTTTGTTAAAATTAACCTTAGAGAGAGAGCTGATGCTGCTGATGCTGCTGATGCGGATGCATGTACATAAGTGCTGGTAAATAGTTGTTAGTATAGTAATTAGTAGGATGGATGGTAAGAGCTTAGCTTAATTAGAAGAGAGTTCTTCCGGAATTAGACACAGATAAGTGAGATTGTCTTTTTCTCCTTTCCTGTCTGTCTTTTTCATGTTCTCTCTCGCTTGCTTGCTTGCTTGTTTTCCTTTTTTTCCTTGAGCATGAGGAAGTAACTGATGTACATATTGCGGTTAATAAGAAAATCTTTGCTATCATCCATGGAGCATTTTGTTATTTCCCTTTCATTTAAGATAAAAATCTGCCTGCAGATCAATTATTTAGGCAATAAAGTCAAGGTATAACTTGTTAATATATATTATATAAATAAATAAAAGAAATCCTAAAAGGAGTCTCACCAAAATTAAGAATTTAATAGTCAGGAAGAACATTTTGATTCCCCATTTTAATTTGCCCAATCTTGCTTTGATGCATGTGTTTTCAGATGCAAAGTAAAAAGAATGTTAGATTTGCTGCTTGAGTCGGATTAGAATTTGGTATATGTGTGGCATATCCTGCGCATATCCGTTTGTTTTGGTGCGATAATAGGACTGACTTTCTTTATATAAGTTTTCAGTTGGCGTATAATTGAATCAACTTCTACTTTCTTCTATTCTGAGAACAATCTCTCTATTGAAGAGGCCAAGTCACCTTGTGATATCTACTTATCTACCACGAGATTCGGAATACCACTTACTTTTAACCTAATAATATGGTAAACTATACTTATCAACGATCATGGTAACAATTAATTCTAACATATAAATTTCTTTTTATTTGAAAAAAAAATAATGGAACAGCATGAAAATATACTTATCAACAATCATGTTAACAATAAATTCTAACATGTACATATTTTTTTATTTAAAAAAATAATGGTACTACCATGAAGTAAGAAAAAAAACAAAAGAAAAAGTAATGAAGATATCTTTCTCGTCATAAATGTATAATAGAACGCAACATGTTATTCTTTTTTGGTGTCTCCTACTACCTTCTTTTCTTTAACATGTACGAACTAATTAAATAAGAGGAGGGTCCATTGACAAGGGTTATTTTGACAATCTTGATGATGGAGGTTTTCAAAACTTTATAAAAATTAATATAAAAATTCTTAAAAATGAAAAAAAGTTTATTGATGTGTTATTTAACTTATAAATTGACAATGTTTCAAGTTTTAATCAATTTAATTATCGTTTGATAGCTTATCAAAATTGTATACACTTTTTAACGGTTGTAATTTAACGGCTCTTTAAAGAGTTATCAAATGTCACTTAAATTGAATATAACCGTAATCATAATCAATCTATAAGTTAAACAATATTTCCGTAAACTTTTTTTCTATTTTTGAGAATTTTAATAAATTTTTAAGAATTTTTGAAAAATCATATTGTAAAAATTGTCACGATAAGCATTGTCAATGGATCCCTCCTCATTAAATAAATACCAAATATCTTAAAATTTAAACAATATTTGAACAGTCCGATTATTTTTTACAAAGATTCTCAATGGTTTGTCCACTTCAATATTTAGGAAAAGATTATTGCTGGAATACTTCCTCTGTCCACAATTAAATGAATTTATACCCTTTACAACTTGTCCACAATTAAATGAATTTATACCCTTTACAACTTGTCCACAATTAAATGAATTTATACCATTTGTTTGAATCCACTTTCTTTCTCAAAAAAAATATATATATATATTACGAAATTTTCAAAATGCCCCTCGTCTCTTTCCAAGAATGTTCACTTTTCTATTAATTGAGGGCATAAAAGTAATTTTACTCTTCCACTATTTTCTTTGACTTTTGCTATAAATTCATTCTTTTGTAGACAGAGGAAGTACTTAATTACATGCGGATTTGAAGCTGTTGGTGAATTCCCATTTTCTATTATGTCACACTCCGCTGTCCATTAGTCTGACTGTACCCGTACTATTATTGGTGTCATGACTCATGACAAGCCATTTTTACAAAAAGTTTTTTATCATTAAATTTTACAAAAGAAAAAATCGGTCCAACAGACGGAAATATATAGGTCTGAGTCTTGTCTTTTTTACTCCCTCCGTCCACAGTTAAATGAATTTATACCTTTTACAATTTGTCTATAATTAAATAAATTTATACCCTTTGTTTCAATTCACTTTCTTCCTCAAAAAAAAAATATATATTACGAAATTCTCAAAATGCCCCTCGTCTCCTTCTAAGAATGTTCACTTTTCTACTAATTGAGGGCATAAAAGTAATTTCACTCTCCCACTATTTCCTTTGACTTTTGCTACAAATTCATTCTTTTGGAGATAGAGGAGGTAGATAAAATAGAGCTCATAAAACACTTTGCACTTTTACTTCTTCTTTTTTTTTCAAAAAATCCTTTAAATTTAGTTCACAAATTTTATCATTTGTCTGTCTGTTTCTTTTTTTATTTTTTCTTTAAACTAAAATCCTAACAAAATTTACTAGTTACGTAACTCAAAATGTAACTCTATATCTAATTAATAATTTTCTAAAATAATATTTTTTAAAAAATCAGATAAGCCAATTTAATCATATTAAACTTGCATATTAGTTCGGTTGGTATTAATCTGTATCTTTCATATTTAGCCACGTCAAATTAATGTAACAATGTTATAATTTGAATTCTAACCTTTTCAAAACTAATGCGCTCGCAAGTCGCAACCAATGTTCACGAACTGCTGTTGATTCCCATTCCCACCATCAACAACAATTTAACACAGTACTGTAATTCAGTTGGCAAATTCATCTTTATTTCCAAAAAAAGTACGAAATTTGGATGATATTATGTTTGTTTCTGGATTTCAGCTGGCCACATGAACAAAAATGTGACTAATCTGATATAACAAAATCTTCTTCTTTCCTTTTCTTTTCTATGTTTCGTGCACGTTTTTCTTCTTTCAAAACTTCCCCTTTGTATTAGTATAGTGCCTATCAACCGACTAGGTATTTTAAAGAAACTAACAAAAAAACCCGCCCGTTGTGTGGGCCTTTTAAATTGTGATCTCATACCGTGTAATACATATAACGTGCTTTCAGTTCTTGTCTAATTATTTACCATTTAAATTTTATCTTTACAATAAATCAACTCATTAAATGTCAAAATATAAAGAGTTAATTCCTCATTAAGTGTAAATTCTAATCAACATTGATATCTTCCATACCAAAATTGATATATTTCCATTTTTTTTGTAAAAACTAAAATGGAGAGGAAGTTGTTTAATTGGAGAACATAAATGCCTTTAAATTAATATATTTTGATCTGTACTGTTGATTGAGGGGTAAAATGGGAATTAAAAAAATTGAAGAAGAAAGAAAAAAATGGAGACGTCCAATCCTTACGTGCTTTATAATATACTAGCAAGAAACCCACCCATTGTGTGGGCGTTTTAAATTCTGATCTCATACCGTGTAATACATATAATATACTTTCGGTTTTTGGCTAATTATTTACCCTTTAAATTTTATCTGTACACTAAATTAACTCATTGAATGTGAGAATATAAAGCGTTAATTCCTCATTAATGTAAATTTTAATCAACATTGATGTCTTCCATACCAAGATTGATATCTTTCCATTTTTGTAGAAATCAAAATGGAGAGGAAGTTGTTTAATTGGAGAACATTTGCCTTTGAAATCAATGCATTTTGATCTGTACCATTGATTAAGGGGTAGAATGTGTATTAAAAAATTTGAAGAAGAAAGAAAAAAATGGAGAGTGTAATAGTTTCGTGCTTTATATTATAGTATAGATAGATAATGTATTTTACCCTTAATTGTAGTAATAAATTTATAGATCAAAATGGAGACATCCCATCCTTACGTGCTTTATAATATATTATAGATTTATAATGTATTTTACCCTTAATTGTAGTAATAAATTCGGTATGACATGACACTTATATTTATCTTGATAACCATGATAACAACTCTCAAATAAATTTATAGAAAATTTTAAAAAATGCAAAATGCAAAATCTTTTACGAACATATTGATATAGTCATAGATTTATTGTGTTACAAATTTTATTCAATTTGAGTGTCATTTGATACTCCATCAAGAAACTCCAGAATTGTATGATAATTACTACGATCTAAATAAAATCATTCACAATGAAATTATCAAAATGACATTTAAATTGAATGAAATTTGAAACACAATCAATCTATAAGTATATTAACATATTTATAATATATAAAATTTTTCAAGATTCTCTGTGAATTTATTTGAGAAAGTTGTCATGGTTATCAAGTATGTGAACAAAACCTGATTTCACATCGTCTGCCTTAAGGTACCATGTTATGAGGCATGCAGATCGTTTGATCGCCTTGAGATTCGGGCCTACACAAACTTGAGGTGATCCAACGGTCTACGTGCTTCATGGTACGGTACCTTAAGGCAGAGGATAAGCAAAATCCTTCCCTTCTCATTTATTTTATTTTATTTTATTTTTGTTTTCTTATTTCCTTGTTTTGGCTTTTCTTAGTAGAGAAGTAACGAAAGTCAAGGAAGACTGATGACTGGAACAGGAAAGTGGAAGGTGGAAAGTGATAAGCTATCATCACTCAAATATCGCCAGAGAGATTCAAAGATATGAAATGCTATGAAGCATTGTATTTACTGTACAAGATCAATTAGATTCCATGCCCAGAATAAATAAAGTGCTCACCAAATGTACTGTCGACTGTCGAGCATTTACTGGTTATTCTGGAAGGCTCGCTTATTTTCCACACTAATATGCTTGTGCTTAATTATATGCTCCAAATATGCTTTATTAATGAGAAACTTCTTTTGTTCATTCAAAAACTGTCCATAGTATTAACTATATTTATTTATTAATGAGAAATCTCTTTCATATATAGCACAGTACATCAAGTTCAGAATCTGAATATGGGTTTCTTAATTAAAGATAAATATTTAGAGTTTTAGCTCATAATAGATATGTATATTCAAAATTGGAAAGCTTATATCTCAGTCTCACATTTAGCTGAAAAAAGGCTTATAATTTCCATTCACATTACATATCTAAAAAATTTGTTCATAATGCATCAATTGATATAATTTTGTTCAACACTGTTATTGAACAAAGTCTTTCTTAAAGATGAATTAATTAAAAGTCTGTAATTGACATTGTACTAGTGTTTAAAGAACTGAAATTTGCAAAAAAAAAAAAAAAAAAAAAGATAATTGATAAAGAAATATGTGGTCATAGAACTACGTACGGACAGATTATGATCCAAGTATCCAACGAAGTCCACGAATTATGCACGTAAATTTTAACACAAATTTAATCCTAATTCTTTTAGAATTACGACCAAACAAATTAAAAAAATGTGAAAAAGTGAAATGACCCTTTTGAAATGATTGAAAAGTAGAAAACTTCTGGTGCATATATAAGGCGGTACGGAATGAAAACCCATCTCATGTCGATGTCGATGTTGTGGACCAACCTGTCTGGCTGTCTGTCTGTCAACAACATATATACGCTCGTTGCTGCTGCTAGTGCCTAGTGCTAGTGCGCCGGTAGTTAATTTGTCACCCACTTAATGGGTCTCTGCTGATTGTTCTTATCCCAAATATGATTATATATATATATATAATGCTAATATCAATATCAATATCAATATCACATCCCTGACTCCTTATAATATAGGATATGGATCACACTAATTAAACGGACTTCTTGATTATTTTTTATCAAAATGGGACAAGGCTATATTTTAAAGTTAAGAATTAAGATTTACGAGTGATATATAAGGGTACCAAATATTGCATATGATAAAATTATCATTTCTATCTATCTATTGTATATATCGATCGTATACCAGAGTAATATATATATATATATATATAGCATGCACTAGATATTAGAAATTAATATCTACATATCAATGATTGCTGGTTTTGGATGCTCAGATTTCTTTGCATGCTCACGCTCATGCGGGAATATTGCAATTACACTAGCAAAAGTGCGCGCTCCGCCGCGCTTAACTGAATATTTTTGGTCACCGCTGGTCTATTAATATTAAACTCATATGAAAATATTGATTGGAATATATAACACGAAAAAGTTAGATTTGTAGTAAATATCCTTGTGTTTAGAACATCAAGACCACCCAATGTATTAGCTCATGACATGAAGACTACCAAATTTAAATGAGCAAGACACAAAAAGTTAGATACAACCCGATAATATTTTTTTTTTTCTTGAGTCAGCAAATTAAGAAAAAAAAGAAAAATACTCAATTAAAAAATACTTTATCTAATCCACAATTGCTCTAATCCTATGCCGTTGCCACTACTACGCTACAGTATTCGTCTTGTCGGATATACAGCGTTTTTTTTTTTTGGACTTTATTTTTTGGATTTTTTTTAGTTTTTAATTTTTTCGCTTTTTCTCATTTTTTTCCAATTTTTTTTATTTTCTTAATTTTTAAATTTTTTAAATTTTTTATTTCATTTTACGTTTTTTTTCCACGTTTCATTTCTTCCCTTTTTTTAAAATTTTTTTTCAAAATTTTCTTTTTCCCAACAAAGTGTTTTTTTTTGCCAAAAAAGTTTTTTTAAAAAGATTTTTAATTCTTTTTTTATTTTTTTATACATTTTTTTCGTTTTTTACTATGTTTTTTTCCTTTTTTTATTTTTTCCCCAATAATTGTTTTTCCTACAATTTTTTCCTTTCTTTTTTACAAACCTTCTTTTCCCCAAATTTTTTTTACCTTTTTGTTTCTTTCTTTTTTACGTTTTTTTCCAAAAATTTTTTCTCTCAACAAAATATTTTTTTTAGAACCTTTATTTTCTTACAAAATTTTTTTTTTCAAAAAATTTTTTTTCAAGAAGTTTTTTTAAACTCTTTTTTTTATTTTTTTGGTACACTAACTGTCAAATCAGCTACAGTAATTTTTGTTTCCTTTTTTTTAAAAAAAATGGTTATTGGCTTTTTTTTCAGATTTTCTTTCTTTTTTTGATGTCATGCTGTAATAAATAAATTGGGTGGTCTTGATATTTCAAACATAAGGATATATATATTTTTTTTACAAATATTTTTTTACCAAAACCTTTTTTTTTTGCAATTCTTTTCTTCTTTTTTTTTTATATACAGGCCAAATCATCTACATTAATTTTTTTCTTTTTTTCAGAAAAATGGTTTTAAAAAATTTCATAATTAAAAAAAATCTTCTCGAGTTGTCTAATTTTGTGTCTTACTCATTTAAATTGAGTAGTCTTGATGTCATAACCTAATACATTGGGTGGTCTTAATATTCTAAACATAAGGATATAAATTACAAATCTAAATTTTTAACATTATATATCCCAATCAACATTTCCATATGAGTCAATATTAATAGACCAGTAATGACAAAAATTATTCAATTAAGCGTGGCGAGCGCGCATACCGGCTAGTAATAAGAAAGCTTTAGAAAAAATAAAAAAAATTGAAAAAAATTGAAAAAAAAAAGACTAACTATTTTTTTTAAAAAATGTACTGTAGTTGATTGGACCAGAACTGTATAAAAAAAATACAAAAATGGAAAAATAATAAAAAAATTTTAGAAAATATAAAAAATAATAAAAAAAATCCAACAAAATTTTGAAAAAAAATAATAAGAAAGTTTTAAAAAATTCGAAAAAAATAATAAAGAAGTTTTAAGAAAAAAATTTAAAAAATAAAAGGATTTTTTAAAAAAATAAAAAAACTGTAGCTGATTTGACTAACATTGTCGGGCACCAGTAAAAAAATCTCAAGGATTAAAAATTTAAAAAATAAAAATAAAAAAAAATAATAAAGAAAAATAAAAAAATTAAGAACACTGTTGTTGATTTGACTAATACTGTAGCGCAAAATAAAAAAATTTTAAAAAACAAAAAAGGAACACTGTAGCTGATTTGACTAATACTGTAGCACAATAGTAAAAATCCCAAGGATTAGAAGCATTATAGATATGTTATTAATTAAAGATTAAATATCACAATTAATCATGAGAAGGAAATCATTCTTAAATTTTAATTAAAATGTATGGTCATTATTGATCATCTCTGGATTGATTGCTTAATTATAATTTTTATTTGCATAATTGCTTAGTTATGAAAATATAGTCTTGAAAATATAGATAGAGCAGGAGAATAGATTATATTTATAACAAAAAAAAATTAAAAAAAGGAACAATCTAGTACCTCCGAAATTTATAGAAGTATGAATACATATAAGTGGAGGCGTGGAGCCGAGAAATTCATTATTGATTATCAATGTGTATGATAAAATTATATATGCAGTGAAGATTATTTGTAAAGATCATTATGAATTTTTTTGCAATAAAGTTAGCACTTAAGTAATCATAATATTTATGTGTTGAACATTAAATTATAGTATTATACTGTCACAGTTGTTCATCTGATGTTACGATAGACAATTAACTTACCGTTTTGATTTCATGCTTAATATAGCTTACAGATAAACGAAATAAGCTTACACAAATAATCTAAGCTAAAAGAAAGAAGAATATATGAAACAAAACAAATGATATGCTACAATCAATAATAAACTAGAAAGAGGGGTAAGTCTCCAACCAGGGCAATTTAAAAATTTGTCATTCTTTCAAAATTGGTTAAACAAATTGCCATTTTTTCAAAAGATTCAACAAAATACCCTTGTGTACCCTTCTTTCTCCGCCACTCTCCTTCCCCTATGTTAATTTTCTTTTACCTTCTTTAAAAATAGCACTAAATATTTTTTTATTATCTTCTTTTAACCTTTTCATTTACATATCAAAGTTTTTATGAACAAAATCGTATGACATAAATTTTCACAACATAAAATTTTTATTATTAAAATTCTAAATTTTACAATCCTCATTTTCAGCCAATATACAATTCACTTTGTTTAAAAAATAATAATAAATAAAAGTCACCTCTTATCATAAAATGTTCATTTGTTATGATATAATAAAAAAATAATATTGATATCCTTGTAAATATAGTGAATAGAATATTTAAAAAATAATATATTTTCTTTACTATATTTACAATAATATAAATCTTATATCCTTAGTTTCATTATCACTAATTAAATGAATTATGTTAAAAATATATCTTATTTGACATATTGTTCTAATTTGAAGATTGAGAATACAATATCCTATGATTTATATCATACAAACTTTTCTCATATAAAATTTGAGAGTGTAAATGAAAATAAATAAAATAATATAGAAAAATATTTAGTGCTATATTTAAAGAAGGTAAAAGGAAGTTAACAAAGGGGAAGTAGAATGGAGGGGAAGGAAGGGTACACAAGGTCATTTTGTTGAATTTTTTGAAGGGAAGGCAATTTGTTTAACAAATTTTGAAAGAAGGACAAATTGTTAAATTACCCCTCCAAGCACCTGAACTATGCCACATCATCAATATTATTATCTGTTGATTTTATTTAAATCTCTTCATCTATTTTGATCCAATGGTTTATATTATTCTCTCTCCCCATTTAATAAAAATGATATGATATGTCTAAGATAAAATTTAATCCTTAAAGTGATCCAACATTTATGTGCTATTATTTATAAATTATACATCATCATCATTATTCACATCAAAAATTTAAAAATTATTTTTATTTTTTAAAAATAAATAGTTTTATTTTAAAAGCTTTATTATTTTTTTGTTATCATATTTCGGGGGAAGCCCGAGTTACAGCTCTAGCTCTAGTATAATATAATGGGGTTGGAAACCAGAGCACCGAAAAATAAACCGGAGCAGTCAAACAGATTCTATCCAAAAATGAAAAAAAAAAATCATTGTATACACATTTGTGGTGAGGCTGGCACATGGATAACTAACTAGTTGGGTACCCGGGCCCGGCCGAATATAAGTTTGATAAGGTCCATTCCATAATAGTTTGTTAAAGATAGATATACAAGAGCTAAACAAAAATATATATCATGAAAGCAAGCAATAGCAAACAAAGAGCAAATAAATGCTGGCACGCATGCAGAGCAGAGGAATCAGAAATCACATGGTTGGAGACATGGAGGACTCAGGAATTCAGGACAGGGAATAGTGGCATGTCTCAGATAGATACCGGACGGACCCAGAGCATATACCTTCCTAAGAACGAAATGCAGCCCGCAATCTATAACTATAATTTACAAGAAATGCAATGTACGTATTATTTTTAAGTTTGTAACTGAAATTTCATGACGTACTGTATTTTTTGTTTTCCAGAATTGAGATATTTTAATTTAGACCATCCATTTTACCAGGGCCTTCAAATTTATGACTAATTATCATAACTAGAGATGTAACTCCGGCTTCACCCCGAAAAGTGGTATCAAATAAATAACTAAGAATTTTATGATATTTTAAATATTTATATGAAACAAAACTTGAACAAAAATTTTAAATATATAATGTAATTAAGTAGTAATAATAATAATGTAATCATTTATAGATAAGAATATATATAAATGTTGGACCACTTTAAGGGTTAAAATTTGTTTTAGACATATCACATTTATCTTATTTAATGAGGAGAGGAAAAAAAAAAAGCCATTGGATCAAAGTAGATGAAGAGTTTTAAACAAAATCAATAGTTAATAATAGTGATGATGTGATATAGTTGAGGTGCTTGAAAATCTATCACTCTTTTATTGTGTATAGATCTTTGTTTACTTTGAATTTGGGTCATCGCCATTTAGATACGCTTATCTGGGTTTGTTAATTTGCTCTAGAAGAGCAAAAAATAATATACAGAGGGTGTTACTCCCGTGATAACACCCAAACAATTTTATTGACCCTTACACTTACACGGTGAGGTATCTTAGGGATGTGATTTCCATGCCCACGCCACTCACTCGATAACACAAACAAGGAATTAGGTTTCAATCAAACAAAGCGTAATTGTGCACTTGTGCTTCACCTGAGACTGAGACTGAGACTGAGAAAGGCAGAATGAATGACAGACACGAATGATTTTTGAAAGCGATAAAAAGTTAGGGAACCGTCGCATCGCATCATTATTTTATTTAGTCTCCTATGCTCTATTTTATTTTCCCTTCCTCTCTATATCTATAGAACGCTAGAATTCCTAGAGAAAAAAAGAAAAACTGATTCTCTCAGCTCATTCAATTTAAAACAAATAAATCAAATAATTTGAAAATCAGATGATCAAAATATAATATAATAAATTCCTAGAAGATATTTGTGGTAGCAAACTGAAACTGTTGAGGATGGAATGAAGTTGCTGGAGAGAGAGTGTTTCTTCTGCACTGCACAGCCCACCAGGCTAGGGCTAGGGCTAGGGCTAGGGCTAGGGCTAGGGCTAGGGATGGCAATTAATCGCATCTCTTCTTCACAATCATTTCTCCCTCCCATAGTCCCATTCAACAGATTGATTATTCCAGATCAGATCCCATCTTCCTTGGTGGGTATTAAATTATGGGCCTAGTTCTGTCAGGCCAGGCCTTGCATTTATTTACTTCAAATTCAAATTGGAATGGGCCTTACTCTGTTCAGTTAAGAACTTAAGATAGATAGATAGATAGACAAGCATTAAGCAACAAGTCCTCTTCTCTTTTTCTTCTTCCTTGGCGCTGCCGCCGCGCCGGCGCCTTCAATTTCTTCGTGCTCAGACAATTCCATTCCTCCCTCCATCTCCATGGATTCTATACTGGTAAATGATAGATCATTGCCTTTATCACTTTACTTCTTTCTTCTCTCTCAGCTTTCACAGTTGTTTGTTTTTGCTGATTCATTCATTTCAGAGGAAGATTCAACCTGCCCCAGCCCCAGCGCCAGTGAAGGAGAAAGAGCCGCCCAGTTCCTGGCTTCAAATCTCTGATTCTCTGTCCCAACACTGCAGCTTTGATTCTCATGATCGCCTCACTGTACTCTCTACTCTTGCCCCTCATCTCTTCCTATTCTATTCTATTCTATTCTATTCACAATAAATATAATTTTGAAGAATTATTCAAGTTAGTGTGGTGTTCATGAATACCCAGCCAGAAACATTTCTCTAATTGCATGATGCTGTAATTGGGCAATATGTATGTATGTAGATTAAGGTACTCAAAGACACAAGACCCTTGCATCACAGAGTGCTAGAGTCATTTCTCAACAAATTCTTTCCCTCCGGTTACCCCTACAGGTCTCTTATCCACTCTCATCTTCTATCAGTTACATGATATCCCTGCTGCAAACATCTCTTAACATGTCTCATCAAATGTCAATTGTAGTGTGAGTGAGGGGTACTTGACTTACACCCAATTTCGGGCTCTGCAGCATTTCTCTAGTGCCGCCTTATCTGTGCTTTCTACTCAGGTTATCATTATTTCAAATACAAAAATTCATCTTCCTTTTTTACTCTTTTATAAACGTTCTCTGTACTAAAAACTCAGCTTGAGCTCTGGCTCAGTCTTTGCTATTTGCTGCAGGTTTGAGACCGACACCTGCTCAAGCAACAGCTGTCAGCTGGGTAAGCCTGTAAATCTCTTGATGTGGACTCAGTTTATTCTGTCTGATCTCATTTATTTATGCTAACTGATGTCTGTAGATATTGAAAGATGGAATGCAACATGCGGGAAAACTCATATGTAGTAGCATGGGTGCACGAATGGACTCAGAGCCTAAGACCTGGCGTATACTTGGTATGCTATCTAATAATGACGTTCCTTTCCTATACTGTTATGACGAACCCAAGTAGTGATTTTTTTATTTTACTCCAGAACTTATTCGGTATTAGATTAGTTGATTTTTTTTTAGGTCAGTTTCACCTGATTAAAACGGTTGATAATAAAGTAACTTGTACTTCCATTCTCCTTGGAGGTTTTCTTCTAATAATGCTACTGAAATAAATTCTTGCTGAAATGGTTTCCTAGCTGATGTATTGTATGACCTTGGTACTGGGTTGGAGGTTATCTCTCCATTGTGCCCTCAACTTTTTCTTGAGATGGCTGGCTTAGGAAATTTTGCGAAGGTAAAAAGATTTGTTTCCCATTTCAGTTTTTCTTTTTGAATGTGCTCAAAGTGGGGCAGCTTTGTGTAATTTATTGTGATTATTCTTTTAGTACTTCTACAATTAGGTCTTATCTTTCTTTTTTGTTTGCTCACAAAGAATTACCAATATAATAAGATATTACAAAGTTATTAAAGAAACATATGCCTTCTATACTTCTCTGAGACAAGCTATTAAAATTTATTTTCTTCTATATCATAAAAAATATGATTTCCTCCATTTTCCTCAGGGGATGGCCATAGTGGCAGCTAGAGCAACAAGGCTGCCTATATATTCATCTTTCGCAAAAGAGGGTAACCTGAGTGATTTGTTTGCAAAAGGAGAGGCCATATCTACGCTTTTCAATGTCCTAGGTATTGGTGTCGGCATACAGTTGGCATCTACTGTTTGCTCCACCATGCAAGGCAAGGTATGCTCTCAATATTCCAGGATTATAGTACTTGTATGTCCATACCAGTACCAGTGAATAAGGCGAGCTATACCTCCAGCTTTTGCAATCATGCATCTTTGCCCCTATTCTTCTTGTTTATGTAGAAATCAATACAATTCATGTTGTACCTTGAAAGCTCAGGCTAGTAGATGCACTATTATCTGTCAGGTTTCACAGCTACTATATACTAGTATTTATTTTGCATGGTTCAACTGATATTTGCAAGCAGGGGGCTATGCTCAAAATTTCTTCTTTTGGGGTCTTTGTGCTAACAGCCATTACAAGTTCCAGTTGTCAATTATCTCACTTCTTTGATATTTTTTCAATAATGTTTTAGATGATTGTGGGGCCTTTGCTTTCCGCCTTACACATATATGGAGTAACACAAGAAATGAAAGCGACACCTGTCAACACTCTCAACCCACAACGGACTGCCATGATTGTAGCAGACTTCATCAAGGTACAAACTAGGTACAAAAGATGTGTGAAAAGCATAACCTGATCTGTCGTCAAGTTTACAACTTGAGGAAAAGTTGGGCTCAAATAAATTTACTTGATATAGCTCCTGTACCAGTAAAGTGGTTTCTAGATATTGCAGACTTAGTTGTTTGAGTCTGATGGCAAAATTGGGGACTAAATCTTAATTCAGGCTAAATTTGTGGAACCTGACCTTTTTTAAAGCTACTTTAAGACTAAACTTAATAATGATAAGGTACTTATGCTATGGAGGTGAATCATGGTTCATTGGGTAAGGAAGTTTAACTGCACAAAACTGTATAAAGTGAGGCCTCACTATAAATTGTAATTATTTGTTTTGAACTGTGATCCTCCTCTATATGGTGCGCCATCACTGCTGACTACTTGCATTTATTTTTGTCAGAGTGGCAGAGTCTCAAGCCCGGCCGACTTAAGGTATCGTGAGAACCTAATATTTCCCGACAGGTTAATAGAAGAAGCTGGGAGTGTAAAAGTTGGTAAGCCCCTTCGTGAGAGTTTGAACCCTAGGAGCCTTAACAGATTGAGAGAAGTTTTTGCCAATGAAAAATTTCTGATAAACCGAAAAGGCAAAAAGAGCTACATGGTACTGGAGGTAAATGCAACTGGCGAAGATGCACTTAGGGGCTGGCTTGTGGCAGCTTTTGCTGCGGAAATAGATAAAGCCGGTGCTTCTAGTTCAGAAGATGAAATTTTACAGGAGGCTCGTGAAAAAATGGAAAAGGTTTTCCCATCCTTTGTTTCTGAGGTGAAGAGTAGAGGTTGGCATACTGGCCAATTTTTGGATGGAAATCGAATACGCTTTTCATACTAAACACGTCTAACTTTTACGAATATGAGAAAATTGTAAACAATCTTATGTTGTTTAAATATTCATTTAGCATACCAGAATCATTCAAAATTTTGGATGTACGCAGACCGAGTGCATGTCGGTCAGCATGATGAAGTCTTTCTTGTTGTTGTTCCTTTTTTATTTACTGGATTACAGCCTTTTCTTTTCTCTCATCATACTTTACCATTATCAAGTTCACTATATTTAAATGCAAAACATTTTAAAATTCATAATTATAATTATAGGTTTGTCCATGAATTACTTGTTGGGTAGAGTAAATAATCAGTCGTTTAACATTAAATCATTTCATTGGCTGATGCAGAAAGCAAAAAGATGCATGCTAGTGGAAAATCTTTTTCATAATTGGAATGTGCAAAGACGATATGTTGAAACTTAACATGAAATTAAACTGTAAAAAAAGTGGAATTCTAATTTCCAAGTCAAAAGATTATATGGCATTGTTATTGGATGACAGATTCACCGTGAATTAAACGGTGTCCCCAAATTCCTTGAAAGTCAAAAAAACGGTCGGAATTTGGGTAAGAGTCAGAAAGATAGTACAATACTGTTACATTAAATCACATATATTGTCACTCTCAATTTTTCTTGGATCCATGAAGATCTAGTTGATGTTTTGTAAGGACTTGAGAAGAAAATTATCAGTCTTTTGTAGTACAGTCAATTTTAGAGGTGTTTTGTGTCAGTATCTGGAATTCTGGCAAGTCATCTGTGGAACATACTTTTAGTCTTTTAGATGATGAAGATCAGTTGCCGTGAGAAGTATATGAAAGTTAATTCTAGATGCATGAGTGACGGAAGAAATACGGATCGTTCATTTTTAATTTTAGAATCTGATGGTCACAATATATTCTATTCTTTAGTACAGTTAAAAAGGGAAGATTGATATGTGAAAAGAGAACTGCTCGATTGAAAATGAACGTTTGCTTAACCAATCTTTCTATAGCAGAATCATCCAATTTTTCAATATATACAAATATGGTTCATGTTTGTAATTAAACTCTTTGATAAATAATGGTGTTGCCTGATTGCATTCTTCGATTCGTGAATGGATTTATACTATAAGACGAATAGAATATAGAGTACTCCACGGTTATTTTAATTTTGTTGCGGTTGTAACTAACTAAATAAAGTAGCTACATATATATAGATTCATCTCTAGTTATAATTATTGCTATCCTTCATAAGATGATAATGTATCATCCAATTAAACTTGAAAGCATATCCCTTTTTATATATATTGTTATTCTAATATTATATGTTGCATTGATACAGAAATATTTGGCAATCATAACAATTGACATATGTGATTGTTAAAGTAAAAGTTTTGTGACTTTAGCTTCTTATCCGTACTTTACTTGCAAGATCATGATCATGATCATCTCAAGATACACCCATTAATTAATTAATTGAGTTGCGTTTACCATGATTTGTGGATGATGCCGCAAAGCATTGCCTTTAACTCAAACGTGGGCTGCTAATTAATTAATCCAGCATTAATTAAATTATTTATATTCTTCTAAAATCTGATCTTGATGAAACCTGCATTATCACAAAAAAAAAGCACTTCTCAACTCACGTTTAAATTGTTTTAACTTTCAGACTCCAATATTTATCTCATTAATTGAATTGAATTGAGGTTTCCTCCGCCCACAAATCTCATATTTTTATTAAAAAAAAAACAATAATAGAGCATGTTTCTTCGATAATAATTAAGCTAGCTTGCCAGTCACAAAACATTGATTGCATACCAACATCATAACTAAACTAGCATTCTAAATTGAATTCACATCTATATATACATTTATTCCTTTTACATGCACAGTCCACAGAGCAGGTTCAGTCAACGATTACGGTAGAACTGTTGACTCGATGGAGGAAGAACATGAACTACATCTACATGTCATTATTGAATTTGACTCCCAAATCTCTCAATTGTAGTCGACTCGCAGTATATGTATATGTAGGGCCAGTTTGACTTAATTAATTTGGGGCAATTAAGGCCCAACCACAACACTAGCTAGCTTGGCTTGGCTGACTTAATTAAAAAGGGTCCAATTAATATATAGTTGGTCTATACATGTCTATCAGACTATATATCACTCTATATATCTGTGACTGTCTGTTGTTTCTATTCGCCTTAATAATATATATGATCAAGTCTGTCAGAATGTCACTGATCATAGCTCTAATATAAAAAAAATATTTATCAAGAAATATATTATGCTGAAACAAACATGAAACCTTAATATGAAAAAAGATAAAATTAAGGAAAAATGAATTCTGCAACGGATTTCAATTTTGAGTTTGTTAAAATCCATTACTTAACTAGAATATAATATTAATTAAGTCGGACCGATCTTAATATATATATATGCATGTTCGCAGAACTTAATATAAGACGGATGAAATTAATTTATTGGATGGGGTTAAAAATAAAAATAGCCTCCAACTGGAAGACTCCTGAGTTGATGACATCTGACTCATAAGCAGATAGCGTCACGATGACACCACGATACATTACTCTATCATTAAGACATTAACCCATTCGGATTCGGGCACGAGAAGAATTGTTTATATATATTTTTTATTTGACCAATTTTATTTGCAACTAAGTGTCTTTCTATTTCTATCAAGAAAAAAAAAAAAAAAAATCCACTGCTCGCCTAATTGAGGATACGAAAAATATAGGATATTGCTAGCTAGCTACCATACAAGGACAAGAAGACCGCTAGTATTTTTCTCTTTTTATTACTGATCCTTACTTACATGCTCAGATGAAACAAAAAAATGCAAAAGTTTAATCGACTTATAAAAATATTTATATGTTAAGATGAAAACATTAATTAATTAATATAGAAGAAAATTCTAACGAGTAGTGAGAAATTGCGACCATAAGTCAATTATTAGTACTGTTTCAAGTCAGCATATATTAATGACATTACAGTCAGTCTTTCTTAGAACAATTAATGATTAGTACATTTCATCTGTGACTGTGAGGTCCATAAGACAGACGCACTAATGTGGCTTTCATTGGAAATTTTTGTGTAAACTGTGAATAAACCAAAGACTAAAGTGGCCTTTCATTTGTTATATTTGAATTAGCTGGATCCAATAAAAAGATTAGATAGCAAAGAAAGAGTTTTAATTTATTAATTGTGCAACAGTACTGGTTTGATGAAAATTGGACATGCCCCTGCCTTTTCACAAAGCTGAGGTTTTAAGAATGTGGAAAAAGAAGTACAAATGTGCAATGGTTAATCAGTAAATAAATATAAAAAAGAAATTAAGTCAGTGTGTATATCTCATAGTCATAGTCTATCATAGACGATAATATGCTCGCTGACCGAATAATTAAATTGGAAAAAAGAAAAAGAAAAAGGAGAAAAGAGATAAAAGAGAAGTGCATGTGTATATTAATTCTACAGTTTGTCATGATACAGATACACTAACTAACTAGTGCAGGGAAGATTAATAGGACCCATGAAATCTAGTGATATAATAAATATATAACCTCGACATTCAATTAATTAATATGCGGATTATTAAGGTTCAATAGTCAAAGCCTTTCCGCATTAGAAGCTCTCGGTTCATTTTTAAGATCAAATATATGTACGTCAGCTCGTACGAACCACATTTCGTGTCCAAAAGTTAAAAATGTTCCCACTGCAAAAATTTTCTAAATTATTTTGTTGTTGTTACAAAGTTCGGAAAATATAATAAATTAAAGTATAATATTGTAATAAGTTAAAATATGAAATTAATTAGAAAGTAAAATATATCTTAAAAAATTTAAATACCAACATGAACATCATATATTGTTGAATGCTATATCAAGTTTCTTAAAAGCTTTTTTTTTTTTTTTTAATATTCTATCAAGTGCAAATAAGTACTTTGTACTAAAAAATGTTTTCATGATATATGGTCAGAATATTACGTGAATTACCATTTTTGTAAGAACATAAGTGCGATCTAATAATATAATGCATAGATCCAAAATATAATTTAAACATTTAAAGAAATAAAATATAAAAACCAAATTTAAACATTTAAAGGAATAAATATAAAAAAACCTAATTAGTTATTTATATTTATTTATTTATTTGATAAAAGAAGTATCCAGCTCCGCTTGTTTCATTTTTCATTAAAAGTCTGCCTATACAAAAATGTAAAAAAGAAAACCCTAACACCAAATACCTGATCTCATAAAGACACATGTTGGCCGGATTCTTAATCTTATAATATAATATATAGGAGTAAATCTACCATGCTCTTGGCCTCCTGACCACTGAAATGTGTATGCCTTTAAATTACCCTAGGTATTCACTCGATCGCAAGCGCACGATCTCGTGTAGTACGTTCGGGGTCGAACCACAGGGACGGAGTTAATTCTAAATGATGCTTTAATCTAAATCTAAGTCCTAAGAGAGAATATTTTTGGTCTTTTTTCATAAAACAGGGGTTTGTCAAAGTTGGTTGTTCAGACAATGAAACAGTAACAAAACAAGTAAAGACTCAAAGACAATTAATAAAAAGGCGTTCTCAGGGGTGTCAGAATCAGATTGGTCTCAGGATCAGTTGACTGCGTTCCGCAAGACTTCTCTTGCGGACCGCAGTGTGTTGGTTAGGGTTGCAAAACCGTCCGCGAACCACAGATCTCTCTAATAATCCGAAGTTAGTTTTGTAACTCCTGTCTTACACTTTCTGTAACTGCCTGCGGACCGCAGTACACTTAATAGAGAGCAGTTTTTGGTTCTGGTTGGTGTTTTGACTAACGTTGTCAATTCCTAAGCAATTCAGAGTTGGTACAAGTCCTCGGTTTTCACCTTTGGTCCTCCTAACAATTCTAAATCAATTCGAAACTCGTAGAATAGGTTCTAAACTACGTTCATGTCACTTGTTAATCTAGGGTCCGGTTCGAGGTTAGTCGAAACGCAGTTTCGCCTTACGGGTACTTTCGGATACAAATCAACCCAAGTCGTGCAAGCAATCAGATCTGGCCAAATGATACTACATTAACCAACTAGGTTTGTACACAACCTATAGGTTTACCAATTGAACAAACAAATCGCAAACACATAATAAAGGAAATCTCAAGTGATTATGAAAACAACGTTAATCCACACATACAACTAATCCATCAACACAATCGTCATCATTCAAACCCTAAGAACTGATAGATCTACTCACTCATGACACAAGAAAACAAAGAAAGCAAAGAAATGAAAGAGTTCATGATGCAGAAGAACCGAAGAAGAATTCGAGGCGTCGAGATCTTCGCGTGGAGGATGCAATCGCTTGACTCTCCTTCAACGGGTGATGGATCAGGCCTCCTCTCCTCCTTCCCTGGTCTCTGGTTATGAAAATGGTATGAAAAGGCGTGAGAAGATCCCTGGAACCGTCCCCAATGACCGCCTTATATAGGCAGCGCGCCAGAAATAGAAAACTGCAGTGCAGTAACCTCCCTGCGGACCGCAGGCACAGGCCTGCGGACCGCAGGAAGAAGGAAATGGCGGCTTTTGCTCCACAGGAAGTTTCCAGCGCCGATTGGAAGGTTGAACGTGCTGTAACCTCCGTCTGCTGGACGCAGGAAGGGTCCTGCGAACAGCAGGAAGGGTCCTGCGGATAGCAGGAGGGTCATTCCAGTTCCGACTTGTCGTCTAAAGCTCCGAATCGCGTCCAATTGGCTCCAAAAGCCCGATTGACCTGAAATTTGGACAAAAGTAAAGAAGTAACTGGAATCTAGACATCTTGCTACCTAAATGCAATTAAACTTAGGAATTTTAGGCCAAAATACTAGTGCAAGTCTGATAAAATGCATATATAAATGCGGTGCATCACCTCCCGTACTCCTAACTCAAAAATCATACTTAACCATCACAAAATTTTGATTTATAGTTCTCATTAAATTCTTTATATCAAAACTTCTATCCTACAAAAGTTTTCTATTTTTTGAGTTTCTTAAGTATATGTTTTGAAATTTGTTAGGATGACCTCAAAATAATAATAAAATAATGGATAAAACTATGCCAACTTTTTTTTAAAAAAAAAAACTTCCAAAGCAGATACTTAAAAAGCTCAAAAAATGAAAATTTTTTGTATCCTAGGAGATTTTGATATAAAGAATTTAGTGAGAACCACAAATCAAAATTTCGTAATGATTTAGTATGATTTTTTAGTTAGGAACACGGGATGCCATAGATTTACTCAATATATATAGCTTTAAAACTTTTTTAATTCTTTGTTGAGAAAATCTTCTCATCCCCCTTCTTTTGTCACCCTTAAATGTCCCCACTAAGATTTTATTAAGATTCTAGTTCAAGATTTGAATTATCACTAATTACACATATTTTTTGACTCTAAAAGTTGGGTCCCACCACCTAATAGCCAAATTTGTTATATCATAGCGTTATGGTAAATAACTGTTTGCGCAAACCTAATGTTCATACCCCTTTATTGGGGGCAAATTTATAAAATACCCTCCTTTTAAAATACATCAAACAAAATACCCCTCCTTCAAAGTTTTTGTCAAATTGCCCTTGTAGGACCCAACTAAATACTCTCTCTCCTTCTCTTTCTCCTTACCTCCCTACCCCTTGCTTTCCCTCCCAACACTATACTATTCTTTTGTTGAATTATGATAAGTAATAATATTTATTGGTGCAAGTTAATTTAATTTAAATAAAATTTTGAAGAGTGTATAATTATGATTTTGACTATTCTTCAATGAACATATGCAATATTGTTAATTTGGATTCATGATTATCTAGCTAATAGTGGGTGTCAAAAAAATAATAAAGAAATAAGATAAGTAAAGTTAGAATTCAACACAATCTGACATCAAATTTTAAGAAACATTGCTTATTTTATTTTGCGTGACAATTTTAATACCGGTCATTAGTACTTTATATATAGTGGCATTAAAGTTGTAACATTTTGAAAAGAAAAATTATAAATTATGGTTTGTTACCTATGTAGGTGTATAGCTTAATTAGATTAACATATAAACCTACGTACGTAAAAGACCAAAATTAAATTTTCATGAAAAAAAGTCGCATTAGTGAATTTACATCATACATTAAATAAAATTGCATTTGTGAATCTGCTAAATATATACTACTAGTTTCCCTTCTAATTGTATAAATAACAAATGTGCAAATTATCAAGAAAAGAATGTAAATATATATAATTATATTATTGTAGGAGATAAAATAATGAGAGTATTTTAAAATTTTTATGATTAATATAATTTGTAGTGCAAATTATATTTTCGTTGTTGAGGTAAATATATATTAATTTGACATTTATATGGTAAAGACAACTAATTTTTAATCTTTCAATATACATAAAATATTTCAAGTTGACTATATAAGTTCAATATAACTAATATGTCTGAAATGACAACATTTCCATTCAAAAAAATCGATTAATATTAATGTATGGAATATTCACCCCCTCTTGAGAAGTAATTGAGAGGAAAGAGTAATGAGAGTAGAAGAGGTATGAAGTTGGGTCCCACAAGGGCAATTTGACAAAGATTTTATAGGAGGGGTATTTTGTTCTATGTTTTCAAAAAGAAGGGCATATTGTAAAATTGTCCCTTTGTCGGGGTGTTCATACCACCCACGATAAGGTGTTCATAGTCGATGTACTTGGTGTTCATGCCTACGCATCGAGGATTCCGTGTGGGCCGTCCAATATTCCACGTTCCGGTGAATGATTCTGTAACTTCTGTTAGGACTGGTCCAAGATTCCACGTTTTGGTGAATGACTGTCCGCCCTAACTTGGGTGTTCATATAATGTATTGTCGGGTGTTCATATCTATTACATTGGGGTGCTCATACATTATATACAAAATAATGTATTGACGGAGGACATTTAAGAGATATTTTTCTTCAGAGACATTTAGCCTACCTCTTCTTTGTTGGAGTTAAAACTATACATATAACATTTCCAAATCAAAGGCAATATAAACACGTGGACATATAGACTGCAACCTAATTATTCAATTATAATTTTTATCTCACTAAAAATAATCGGTATATAAATTTATTTGATCTGTCAAATGATTCTGCTGGATATTTTACAACTAGTTGGCAATTTGGCATGTATATAGTTAGATATATGACGATCTATATATATATTTCCTATATTGGGAAAGAAAAAAGATCCATGAGTTGGAAATTTCTGTCATTGAATATTATAACAATGACAGAAAATGTTAGATATTGATAAGTAAATGACGTATATATATTATGAACAAAAAAGGAAGGAACGGCGAAGATGGTTAGTGCGCTCGTAGTACGCAATTGTGGACCAATGTTGCATGCGTAGCGTAGCTACTACTAGTACTTGGTCTAATTCAAACCGACAAGCTTCAAACACATTTTTTTGAAGTTATAACTAATCACTAACTAATAATATTAATGCATGCACTTCAACTCCTGAATGCATTATACAGGCACTTAATTAAGAGGGTTATACTATTCGCATGTTCATACATTTTGCTTTGCACATGCACCAAGTTAATTATAAAGGTCAACAATTGACTATTAACTATATAAATTAAGTGTACATATATAGGCGCCAAACAATATTTAACTGAGGTCATTATTATATATATAATATATGCAAATAAACAATATGTTCTGATTGATCATTCCATTTGATTATTGAATTTATTGTCAATTGTTTTTTAACAAGCAAGTGTTGTTTTATTTATATATATATGTTGAAAATGTTGTAATGAACTAATTAATGATGACGAATATATGTTTCTAATGTTTATGTTTTAAAATTTAAGGAAAAGCAGGTGAGAAAATAAATGGCAAATTGGTACCATACATATATAATAATTATAACAATGACATTTTAAAATAAATTAACAAAAGTAGAACACGATTTTAGACATATTTTTGCATACAATTTAAGTATCATTTGTTTAAAGCCTCATTTTTTATGGGGAAGGATGGGTTGACAATCCTTATTTTGACAATATTCACAATTGGATATTTCAAAAACTTGTAAAAATTCATAAAAATATTAAAAATAGAAATAAGTTTATGGAAGTATTTCTTAACTTATCAATTGATTGTGTTTCTAATTATATTCAATTTAAGCAACAGTTGATAGTTCGTCAAAGATCCGTTAAATTACAACCGTTAAAAGTTCACAAAATTATTTGTATAAACCATCAAACGATGTTCAAATTGATTGAAAGTTGAAACACTACCGATCTACAAGTTATGTTATGCATCTATAAACCATTTTTTTATTTCTAATATTTTTTATAAATTTTTACAAATTTTCGAAATGCTCCATTGTCAAAATCTGTACTGTCAACTGATCGCTCCCCTATTTTTATTTTTGCATACATATATCACACTAGATGTTCAAAATACGTTTTAACGTTAACATCACACTTGTCATAAAAAAGTATGCAGCTGCACATAAAAGACAAAAATAATCCTGACTTGTGATCACTAATGTCACAATCTCATCGAAGAAAATTATAAAAAAGCTAGATTTCACTATTCATTTAGGTGTACTTAGGAGCGGAGTGACGTGAAGGTACTGTTAATTAACAGTACGTATTTACCAGAAATCCAGAATCATATTATTATTTTTTAAGTATAAATTGTCAATTAAGATGGCTCAACATCATCTTCAGATGTAGAGATTCTAATAGGCCAAACTTTATATATATTTTTTGAATTTTTAGCTATTTTTTATATTAATTAATAAAAAAAATAATATTTTTGAATACTCCATAATTAGTGTTTACATCAAATCATTTTCTTAATATCTAACCACACTAAAAATTATATATATGGTTTGGAATGACGTTTATATACGGAGATCACGTTGAGTGGATCGATCATTTATATTTTAAAAATGATAATATGAAGATACAATACCAGCTGATCTATACTATTAGTAGTATGACGCAACTACGCATGTAGTCTTACTTAAGTAGAGTGCATTTGTATCATACAAAAAATAGTAATAAAATTGAGAATAGCAAGTGAAAACAAGGAATACATAGTGAACTTTGAATTATATAGTTTGAAAATAATAAAAATGTGATACTATTTCGGAATAGTAAAATGTTGTTTAGAATAATGATCATATATAGATTGTTAAAAATAATAGTAGCTAATTCTTCTCACTTGGACTAACAAATTAGTAACTATATATTCTCATTCTACCGAACTAGTTATTCTGCGTTTAGATGCACACCAACTAATTTCTATTGTCCTATTATGCTATTTTGCGTTTAGATATATAATTTATCACGTATCCAATGTCCAAACACTTGAAATTGCAGAGCCAGCCTGATTATGAAAAAAAATAAAATTAAACTGAAATTTGACAAAAATTCGAGCTCTGCAATTTGCTTTTATTTCCATATATTTTGACTATTATTTTTCACTTAATCTTACAAAAAAGAACGTTTTTTTTAAATTTTTTTTCCAAAAGAAAAAAAGAAGAGCAAATTAATTAGACTGCATGCTCTAGTTAACAAAGGAAAAAAAAAGATGTGAACACACTAACAGGCAGCAATAGCATATGACGTTGAATTGAATTGAAGGTTGAAATAGTACCGGGGCCGGGGGTCAATACATTTGTTTCGTACGTACTGTTTATAAAACAAGACAATTAATGAATCAATATATCATATCCCTATATATTATATTTGGATATAAAAAGCGGACCACATCATGATCAACATGTTATATATATATATATGTTATGGTCCTCCTCTCGATCGGACATATTATATATAAAAACAAATGAATGAAGTTGAAGAATGCAAGAGGATAACACGCGCGGTCCGACGCACGTTGCTTGACCCTTAACTTAATTTGAATTGGCATTTATTATTTTGCATTCTCATGCTCATGCAAATTCATTTTCATATATTAATTTCATCCATCCTTTTAAAATCGAAAATTAAATTAATCATCCTCACTCCTAAATTTCTAAACTTCCAATTGCATTAACTAAACATATATATGAATGCTAGCTGCCAATTACACATGTCCTTTTTAGACAATTAATTGTAGCCATCCAATATGTCACTTGTACGGTTGTGCCCCCCTCAGATTTTCAAGCAAATTAATAATATGATAGTTAAGGCTAATTTTAATCTAAAGTCTTAACCCGTAAGTAATCAGGACCTTAATTTTAAATATTGTCAAATTGGACTGCATTATATATATGATATATCCCAATTGCCAGCCTACCAGAAAACAGACAATTTACTCATGATCTAAATTAATTAATTAATTTATTAATAATTAATATATATTTGACCATTAATATTGTCCCCTTCTATTGCCCCCCTTAAATGTCCCCCACCAAGATTCTATTAAGATTCTAGTTTAAGATTAAGATTCTCATTAATTACACATTTATTTTGACTCTAAAAGTTGGGTCACACCACTTAATAGTCAAATTTGTTGTGTCATAACGTTATGGTAAATAACTGTCTGCGCAAATCTGGTGTTCATACCTGTCCGTCGGGGTGTTCATATCTCCCACGATGAGATGTTTATAGTTGACATAATTGATGTTCATACCTACGCATCGAAGATTCTGCGTGGGCCGTCCAAGATTCCATGTTCTGGTGAATGATTCTGTTATGACTGGTCCAAGATTTACGTTCTGGTGAACGACCGTCCGCCCTAACTTGAGTGTTCATACAATATATTTTCGGATGTTCAAACTTATTACATTGGGGTATTCATACCTTATGTATAAGATAGTGTACTGATATGAGACATTTAAAGGAGATTTGTCTTGGGGGATAGTTAGCACACCCCTAATTTAATATATAAAGTTAATTTTAGTAATATATTAAGATGATGCAAAATAAGGAAATTAAAGGCCTTATATATATGTCATACCCATGAAAATTAAATGATAAATCTAGTTAAATTGGAATAAATAAACTGAAGAAGTCAATCAATCTACGAGTACTTGCCAAGTCTGAGGTGTCACAATTAATATTGGCATTGAGAAAAGAATAAGTGAAATTATAGCGAGTCGATGGATCACGTACGTCTTGAACTTGACCAGTCCGAAATTAATTAAGTTGGGATGAATTTTAATGTACATTAACGTAGTAATTTCCTTTCATAAAAATGGCTAGCTGCGTTATTGAAACTCGAAGGTAAAGAATATATTATACAAAAAATAGTTATCAGCTAGTACACATATAACTAGCTTGCACATTTTCAACATGGAAGAAACTAGCCCCGTTACTCAAGCATATATATATATAGAGCCGTCTTCTTACAGTTTCTTACTATTTATTTATTTATTTGCTACTCTAGGTCGACTAGTACTTCAATATTCAAAAGATTTCTATGAATATCTTCAGTCCTCGAGTAAAAAAGGACAATTTTACAATATGCCCTTCTTTTTGAAAACATAGAACAAAATACCCTTCCTATAAAATCTTTGTCAAATTGTCCTTGTGGGACCCAACTTCATACCTCTTCTACTCTCATTACTCTTTCCTCTCAATTACTTCTCAAGAGGGGGTGAATATTCCATACATTAATATTGATCGATTTTTTTGAATAGAAATGTTGTCATTTCAAACATATTAGTTATATTGAACTTATATAGTCAACTTGAAATATTTTATGTATATTGAAAGATTTTTAATTAGTTGTCTTTACCATATAAATGTCAAATTAATAGCTATTTACCTCAACAACGAAAATATAATTTGCACTACAAATTATATTAATCATAAAAATTTTAAAATACTCTTTTGCACATTTGTTATTCTTACAATTAGAAGGGAAACTAGTAGTATATATTTAGCAGATTCACAAATGCAATTTTTTTTAATGTATGATGTAAATTCACTAATGCGACTTTTTTTCATGAAAATTTAATTTTGGTCTTTTACGTACGTAGGTTTATATGTTAATCTAATTAAGCTATACACCTACATAGGTAACAAACCATAATTTATAATTTTTCTTTTAAAAGTGTCACAACTTTAATGCTACTATATATAAAGTACTAATGACCGGTATTAAAATTGTCACGCAAAATAAAATAAGCAATGTTTCTTAAAATTTGATATCAGATTGTGTTGAATTCTAACTTTACTTTTCTTATTTCTTTATTATGTTTTGACACCCACTATTAGCTAGATAATCATGAATCCAAATTAACAATATTGCATATGTTCATTGAAGAATAGTCAAAATCATAATTATACGCTCTTCAAAATTTTATTTAAATTAAATTAACTTGCACCAATAAATATTATTACTTATCATAATTCAACAAAAGAATAGTATAGTGTTGGGAGAGAAAGCAAGGGGAAGGGAGGTAAGGAGAAAAAGAAGGAGAGAGAGTATTTAGTTGGGTCCCACAAGGGCAATTTGACAAAAACTTTAAAGAAGGGGTATTTTGTTTGATGTATTTTAAAAGGAGGGTATTTTATAAATTTTCCCAGTAAAAAAGGTAAAGAGAAAAGAGGGAAAATAAATAACAGGAGAAAATTAACGGTGTTTTAATAAGTTGCCACGGCTGTGAATAAGTCATGGGTAATTATATATGCGGCTTTGGAAATTTTATAGATAACAAATTCATGAGAAATCCTGCCATTTTTTATTCTTATTTTAAATTAAGAACAAGTATTTTCTTTTATAAAGAATATGGGAAAAGAAAATTTATACCGATCATGTTGAATTATAATTAAATTCAATCGAACAAGTTTCGGAAAAGTTGTACCGTTGAAACTACAACTTTAATAATTTCCCGCGTTTTAGGAAACAAAATGAACAAATATGCATTGCTTATATTTGTCATGTGCATGAGTTGTAACTTTTTTTAATGATAAAAGGCATATATATATGCCCTTTTTTTTATTAAAATAAAAACCTTACTTTAGCACACAGAAAATGGCCCCACATGACGAGTTGTTATTATTGGTCATTGCTTTTTTACTTCTAATAAAGCAATATATATTATATTTATATCTGTTCTCGCACATTTCTTAATTATGAATCTTTTATAGTCATATAGAACTACCCTATTTTTTTTTTTTAAATAATTGGGTTTCATGATGTTCCAACTTTATAATTTTTATTGAATATTAGTACACAAATTAAGTAAATATATAAACACAATTAATTTGTAGGTGATTTATGATTGAGATATTTGATTTGTTCAAGTCTCAATTAAATTCAGATGAGTTATTTTATTATTTTTTAAGATTGAATGGTGTAACCGTGTAAACCATCATTTATCTGAAAAAAAAAAAAACTGAAGATGATCTAATTAATTTTAAGAAGATTGTGTCAGTGGTTGTCGTTCCATCATAAAAAATTTCAATATATTCACATAATCACATTTCTGTACGTATATATGAATTTACAACGATGTAAGAAATAATCATACAATCAAAGTATGTCTTAAACATCAATCACTACATAGTACATACTAATAATTAATCTGCTAATGAATTTCAAATAGTGGAAGTCTTCAATAAAAAAAGATAAAGGCCGACATCGTTAAATACCCGGCCGGCCGGTATATACAGGATGAAAAGGTGTTAATTTATAGTTAGCAATATATTTGCATGACCGAGACAAATGAGGAAACTTTTGTACTTAAACAAATACTAATATACCATTTCAAATTTCAATACATTGAATTGACGGCTTCAGGTGTTGCTGGCTGAATGGTTCAGTGCTCAGTGAAGTGTAAATTTGAAGCCCTGCTGTTATTGGATGTAGTCTTACTCTCTGATTGATCTGGCCTAACTCTTGATTATCACGCTAATGATTAATTCATGACTGAATTAGTCTCACCGTTTGAAGATTTCCTTGTCTATCATATCACTAAATAAATTAGTCATTAGCGGTGAAATTAAGTGCATGTAAATCACTCTTACTAATTAACCTTTATTAGTGAAGTGCAAATTAGTGACTAATATTGATATTAATTTACTTGTTTACTTGGATGTAGTTAATTATGTCGTGAACGCACTTGCCTCATATTTATTATTTGGTAGAATTAATATATATAAGGTGAGCTTTATGGATTGGAAATTATAACTTATTTATATAGAATTAAGGCTTGAATCACATAATTGGTATGATCATGCTGCCATAAAATTTAGAGAGGATGATCATTTACAATGCTTATCTCGACAATTTTGATAATATTATTTTTAAAAATTTTGAAAAGTTTCACAAAAATTCTTATTAATAAAATAAAGTTTATGGACATATTATTTAACTTACTGATTGATAGTAATTTAGTGGGACTTTGAAGAGCTATCAAAAATCACTTAAATTTAATATTATCGAAAACATAATCAATCTATAAGTTAACAACACTTCTGTAAATTTTTTCTACTTTTGAGAATTCTTAATGATTATTTTTTTTCAGATTTTTCAAAAGTACCATTATCAAATTATCAAAATAAGCATTCTCCATACATCCCTCCTCAAGACCTCAAAAAAAAAAAAAAAAAGTTAAATATATTTATCATGGAGCGCTGTCATTTCAAGATCCCCGTTTTCGCATTAATCGACTTAATTTCCACATGAAACACACAATTAAAATGATCATATATAGTCTGCTTCTGCCTTCTAGTTTGTTCCACGATAAATATTTTGAACCACAACTTGATATGACAACATATATATATAATACTAACCAATATTAATTTTGAGCAATCAATTAATTAATTAACAATAATTTTCATTTGCCTACTGGCAAATTTCAGAGCTTAATTAATTAATTAATTACGAACACTCAAAGAAAGTAGCATATATATATCATTTAAAGGTTTGATACACCTAAAAAGAAAATATAATTATATATATATATATTGATGAGGCACGAGAACCATGCATATATATGACTTGATTCTTAATTTCTATGAGGCCCCACGTACATGAAATGATAGCATATGGATTAGCTTTTAACTTGACAATACAACTAGTGAGACATATTGGGCCACAGAAATTGAAAAGGCTGTGGCGCCATCTTCTTAGAAAGAGCTTAAATTTGACCTGCGCTTACTCTTTCATTCATTCCATCACGTTTTCAAAAAGGAAAATCTTGCTATTCAACTTGCACAAATTAATATAATAAACAAATAAACAAACAATTTTTATCCTCTTTAAATAGGCCTCCATCTCTCATTTTCCACAACTAACTAAGCTCCATACTCTTTATTTGTTCTACTCATACTCAGAGAAAGAGAGCGAGAGCAAGAGCAAGAGCTAGCAAACTACAAATCAAAGGAATTCATCAAGCTTGCCAGCAGAAGGAATATTTACAATCAGTACTGTTAATTAATTAGTTTGCTAGCTAGCTTCATAATTAACTTAGCAAGAATATCAAGATGGTGAGGGCTCCTTGCTGTGAGAAAATGGGGTTGAAGAAGGGTCCCTGGACTCCTGAGGAGGATGAAATTTTGGTGTCTCACATACAGCGATTCGGCCACAGCAACTGGCGCGCTCTGCCGAAGCAAGCCGGTAAGTTAATTCCGTTGCAGGCAAGCAATTAAGCAAGCTAGCTAGAGCAACTGAATCAATTAATATATATATATATGATCGATCATGCTGAATTCTGAATGCCAAATGAATTTAGTATCACTTGGTTTTGGTTTTGGTTTTGGTTTTGGGCAACAAATTAATACTAATTATCTTGCTTTTTGCATCTTTGGATCAATGGATTGCAGGACTTCTGAGGTGTGGAAAGAGTTGTAGGCTCAGGTGGATCAATTACCTCCGGCCTGATATTAAGAGAGGCAATTTTTCAACAGAGGAGGAGGACACTATTATCAAGCTCCATCAAATGCTTGGCAATAGGTACCTACAAATCTTGCTATTTATATAGAATATATAGAAATCTTCTATTTTCAAATATTGTGGATTTCATCTAAGCAATTACATGTGGTATGCTAGCTTATCACTGTTCAAATAAAAAATTAATAGTGTAAGAAATTGTGCATAAAAATTATCTAATCTTTTTTCAAAGAAAATTTTTGAATAATTTGCAAAATATTAATTTATTTATAAGATAAATCATTCTTGAGTTTGTAACAGTTGGCAGTGAATATATATAGCCGATATTCTGTTCCTTCTGACGGGAAATATTTTTTTTTAAAGTTTATCGTCTTATGTCACATGTACACACGGAAACGTGTGCGCCCACTGTTGCAATTAATCAATTAATTAAGGTAGTATATTAATTAATTGTCATGTGGGCACTTTTTGTTTTTCTAATTTATTATTTATAATCAATATCGATCGTTATGGTGCACAACTGTTCTGATCGATATGTAATGATTCCACTAGTTAATTAATTAGCTGAGTTTAATCGACAACATGATTCACAATTTTAGCAGCCATGGGCATGGGCATGGGCCCAAGGAATTATTGATTTATAGCCTTTTAGCAGCATGCATGTTCTAGAAATGAAATTTTTATATGGAATGGAATGGAATGGAATGAAGAGAACTGTTTGGATATTTAAAAAAAAATGTAACATTATCTTGAATTAAGTTTTAAAATATTATGAACATGAAGCATTGCATGTCTCTAACAATTTTCTTTAGTTATTTCTGCACAATTAATATTTTCATGCGATTACTTTCTTTCTTTTAATAAAAAATGAATTATATATATAGCTCTAATCAGTGCTCAACTTTTGTGATTACCTGCAGGTGGTCAGCAATTGCAGCCAAGTTACCAGGTAGAACAGACAACGAAATAAAGAATGTATGGCACACACACTTGAAGAAGCGGCTCCTACCAAAAGCAAAAGATCATGCTAGTAATCAGAACTCAAACAATATCAAAATTAAGGCGAAATCCATTAACCGAAAGCAGGATTTTGGTCTGAGGCCGCCGGTGTCGCCCGCGCAATCTGTGAGCGAATTCTCCTCTTCGGTCACTGAAACATCCACAGCGTCAGCGTCGACAGAGGAGAACACCGATTCATATGGCACTAGTTTAGTGAAACATGAGAGCTTCACTTCAGAAGAATTTCCAATAATTGATGAGAGTTTTTGGTCAGAAGATTTGTCGTCTATGGATCATAATGGCAATGAGTTTAATGATCATGTTGCACCGGTGGATACCTCTTACGGTGTGCTTATCAGCGAGCCGGAAGCTGTGTTCGGTTCCTCTAACGCCGACGACATGGATTTTTGGTTGAGAGTTTTCATGGAAGCAGGAGACATGAAGGAGTTGCCACAACTTTAATTAATTGACAATTAATATATAGAGGATTGATAAGAAAAATATGACTTCAAATTAATTCTTTTCTATATGTTTTCCTTCTTGTTATTGCATTGAAATGGTATGCAAGATAATTAGATTATAGAGAAGAGTGATAAGTTAGAAGAATTAATTTACTGCCACTTGGGGGCAAAAGACATGGAAAAATGTAGCTATGAACTAACACTTGTTTTTTTTTTTTTTTTTTTTTTTTTGACCCTTCCATTGTTTATACAGAAATGAAAAATGATTTGTTGTCTCTGTCATGATTTGAGTCCCTATAACATCCAATATTGAAACTTAAGCGAGTTCAAACTCATTTTGTTCCTTGTTCACTTTCATGATTGATTCTTATGTTGACAGATAGCCAAAAACCTCTGCATTCTCATAATTGCAAATTTGTGTGTGCTTTTAGAAAGCACAAGGGGACCCTGCCATCATTAATTAACTTCAAACAACAGCATAATTAGTTACCCTTAAGATACATTTTAAGTCAAGAAGAGTGATAAAATATAATTTAATGGAATTAGCTAGATTATATACAGAAAAATTAATTAAACAATAGAGCTTTGTTAATTAGCTGTGTTGATTTAATTAGCAAAGTTTCCTACAAAAGGCTTTGAACTTTTGATACTTTGTGGAAGCGTATAGTAATTAATCTTGGTAATTAAACAGTCAAACACTCCACACCTCTGTATATATATAGCCACGGACAATTTTCATTTTCTTAAGATATTAATTAGAACAACATAGAATATATAACCGAAATGACATATTGTGCTTTGTTTATAAAAAGTTAATCAGTATATTTAATCCCTGCCACTCTTATATAATAATCAGATTTGGATATTAAAAGAAGAAGGTTTCCTAATTTGTAATAAATTCATAATCACTTCGGGTACACCAACAGTTAAAAGAGGAGTACCTAGCGTCCACAGCGCAATGATCCATCGATCCACAAAGAACACGTGCATAGCTTATATGGAATTGACTCTGCGTGACACAGTTCCCTGAAGCCACGTCTACCGCTATTTGCCTCCTACTGACGGTAGGTTTTTTTTTAAACTCGAGGTACGTTGGTAAATGTTCATGTCAAATCGAATACGTACAGAGGTTGATTTGACAAAATTTTTTAATTTTACTCCCATCTAACTTAACAACAGTCTTAATTTCCCATGTTTATATCCCTCTTAGTAAGCCATGTAACCAGTTTGTCATGTAACCTTTTGTGACAAAACTGTAACCAGTTTGGTAAGCACTGTAACAAGTAAAAAATGTTATGTAACAAGTAAAAAATGCTAAATAATGCCCTCGATCGCAAGTGTACGATCTAATGCAGTATAGTCGGGATCGAATCCACAGGGATGAAAATTATCTCTAAACCAGACTTTAAACTCTATCATAATCCTAAAAAGAATATTTTCGGTATTTTTGGTATAAAAGTGGAGGGGGGGGGTTTGTTTTAAGATTGGTTTCCTAATTAATAGCAGGTAAAAAGTAAATAACAGTAAATTAAAGACTTAAAACAATTACTAAACATGCGTTTCGATCTAGGGTTTTCAGAATCAATTTATTGTCTGGATCAATTACTTGCGGCCCGCAAGGGTTAGATTACGGTCCACAAGGGGTACAGAATACACCTCTCTTTCAGATACTTGCTTTAGAAGCCGCAGGGGTTAACTACGGTTCGCAAGTAACTGTCCGAGAGAAGGATACCTCTATCAATCACTTGCTTGCGGGGTCGCACCTGTCACTTGCGATCCGCAAGTAACTGACAGAGAATTAGTTTTGTTCTGTTTTGGCTTTTAACTAAAGTTACCTATTCCTAACTTAAACCAAAGAAATTACAAGAACCTCAATTTTCATGTGTTGGTACTTTTAACACTTTTAGTTCAATTAGAAATCTATAGACTTATCTCTAAACCTAATATTCAATTCACTTTTATTCTAGGGTTCGGTTTAACTCTTGTTCTAACCGCAATTTCTCCTTTCGGTTACTTTTGGACAACAAGTTATCTACCAAATTGGTACAAGTATCAGTTCTTGGTCATATGATTTAATTAACCAACTAGGTCTGCGCACAACCTTCAGGCTTACCAAACAATCAAGAAACAATACAAGCACAATTATGATTAAACGCAAAGCAATTTGAAAATAACTAAAGTCAAACAAGTATTCAATTAATCCATACAAACAAACATCATCCTAAACCCTAAGAACTAAGACAACTACTCAGACATGACTAAAGAAAACAAAAGAAAGTAAAGATAGAAAAGAAAGCACCAATGAAGGTCGAATCGATGAAACTTGACAGCGCTAGGCCCGCAAATAGATGGTTGCGGTCCGCAAATTGAAGTCCCAAAAGAGATCGCCCTTGAAATAGCATGTCGGTCGCTTGAAATAGCACTTTACGCGTTTTCTTGAAATAGCATTGGCGGTTGCGCGTCGGCAAGAAATAGAAATAGAAATAGAAATTATATTCTTGATTGCGGTCCGCAAATAGGGAGTTGCGGTCTGCAAATAGTTTGCTCCTTCGCCTATTTTTGCTCCTTGCTCCAAATTTAGTCCGAAAGGCTCTAAAAGCGCGTTTTACCTGAAAATAGGACCAAATCAAAGCAGTAACTGAATTCTAGACAATTAACTAACTAAATGCACATGAACTTAGAAATTTTTGGTCAAAATAAAGATGCAAGTCTGGTAAAAATGCAGATATAAATGCGATGCATCATGTAACAATAAGTTTAACTTAAAGTGCATGAGATGTAACCCATTCGTCCAATATGTAACAATCAAATTTTGAGATGTAACTTGTCAAAAAAATCATCAAATATGGTACTTTTGTCAGTACCAGTTGGGTAAGAACTGTAACAAGTTTAGCCATGTAACCTTTTGGGTGAAAACTGTAACCATTTGGGTAAGCACTGTAACCTATGAAAAACTTGAATGTAACACATTGGGTCTAAACTGTAACCACTATGGTATGTAAAGTAAGCTTCAACTTAAAGTGCATGAGATGCAACCCATTCGTCCAATATGTAACAATCAAATTTTGAAATGTAATTTGTCACATAAATCATCAAATATGGTACTTTTGTCAGTACCAGTACCAGTAAATGTAAGTTTAAAATTAGTATTCCAACTACTTTCGAAAGTAACTGAAGTTGTGAGTGTTGTAACCCTTCAGCAGCCCTCATGTAACAGCTGCGCTAATATCATGTAACACTCTTTGAAGAATCGTTGAAACAAAAAACAAAGGGGGATTCGCAAAAAATGTTCCAAATAAACAAGGGAAGTAACAAACGGACTTGGGAATGATGAAAGCAATCGCTGGAGAAGAGATTTTTGGGATAAAGAGCACGAATCAGACATGGAAGCGATCGACATTAAATTCGATTAGACCGGGAGCAAGGACCGGAGAAAAAAACAAAGCGTAGGGTGATGATGAAAAATTTGCTGAGAAGGAAAGACAGCGCAACGCTCCACCGTGGACGCACGATTGAACGCTGGTGCCTCCAGGTTAGTCCGCGGTCAATGATGGATTGATGGTTGCTTTGACCGCGTGGACACATGAAGTTTCCGTAGTTAAATAATCCTTACTACTAATTAAAGGAGATTGAATTTTTTGACATAAAAGTTCTATCTTCATCAAAGAAAGAATCTCTGCCACTGATTGTTTACTTAGATTGATCACCACCGTTGACTTACGTTAATGTCCCGGCCCATTAAAATTTAAGATCCATATCAATTTTCTCACAAGTAATGAGCTATCTGCCGATTATCCACGCGTCAGTAACTAAACATTTTCATTTCTAATCCCGATACACTTTTTTTGACTTTTTTTTTTCTCTACTCTACTCTTTTTGAATAAGCTTAACATCTTTCTTCCTGTTACACATATTATCTTAAAAAAATATTATAAGAAATAATAATTTCAGTCAAAAGCAAGGCGTGAGCTCTTTACTAGTTTACAATAAAAAAAAAATTCACGTTATGGTGATAAATATCTTCAATGATAGCGACTTGAATTAATAACATTTCATCTACAAATATTGTATAATTAGAGTGAGGCTAACTATCTTAATAGTCAATCTGAATCGCTTAATAATTTAATATATATATATAATTTGTATATGAAACTTTTGTAAACCAGTATTTATATCTATAACTTCTTTACTATATATCACTTATTTGATTCAAACATTATGAACTTCAAGCTGGGCTTACGTTAAGTAAGTGAGATCACTTCAATATTTATTATTTTATGAACTTCAAAGTTGGGTTCACAAGTTATGGTGTCACTTAATTAATTATAAAAACATGAAATTATTATACACTGACTAAAGGCTCCCTTAATTCAATTGCTATCTTGAGAATCGGTATGATTACAGTAATTAACAAAGTGAATTAATAGGAAAAAAGTTCATCCGGCCGTTGCTTTCCAACTTTTGTGCTTGTGCTTGTGCTTGTTTAGTGGATTGAACTTTGTAAGTGGCCTGATAATTTAGTTTTTCGTTCAAGTCTACAAAGCAAGTCTAGTGATTTCAAACTTGAGATACGCGGCCACAAAGTGCATGAATTTGTTTTTTGGCACCACTAAATGACCACGTATTGTACATTATTCAACTAAATAATCGTAGTCTCCACGAAATTTATGACGAAATTAATATATAGTATAAAATTTCCAATAAATATTAAAATTTTTATTTAGTATTGGTTTCGATGACATGATCTTTTTAATTGTGTTTAATTAAATAAAAAAAATGAATTGGCATATATATTCTTAAATCATGTCGAACACGTGATTAGTATATATTTTTTTGTCTATGTTCAATATATATAACATGAAATATAGAAAATATATAAAAAACTAGATCTAATTGACACATCGATCAATTAGTTCTTCCCTACTTTTGCAAATAATACATGTAATATTGGCATGCATATATTTTCTGGTTCATGGGCTTCCAAAAAAAGATGCCGACAATAGTTAGGAAATACTAATATATATGCATGATGGCTAATTATACTATATTATATTATTTACCTCTGGACTCTGGTGGACCAAGTGGAGACGCTAAGCAGCCGTTTGCATCCAGGTGATCTGCACTGACTTTAGAGTCAATCTAAAACTCTAATTTTACAGTGCTATTCTAAAAATTGGTTTACAAGTAGATTTTGATATAGAGATTACATTGAGCAGTTCGGATCGACTATTTGCACGAAATGAATATACAAACCGCATAGCACTGTAAAATCGTGATATGCATATTACCGTAGCCGGACTCATAAAATAATATGATTACAAAAATGAATTGGTTATATGGGTGAGGCTACAGTAATATGCATATTACACTTTGACCATACTACGGAGCTTCTATTTCCGTTTCCAATGTCTAAATAGTTGATTAGAACTGCTCAATATAATCTTTACATCAAAATCTATTAGTAAATCAATTTTATAATATTTAAAATCTTTTTACTATTTTTAATGATGGGGAGAAAATCGTTGTTTTGTATAAACTAGATTCTTTGGATCTAATCATTTTCTCCCCATCATTAAATTAGCAAAAAAATTTAAAAAATTATAAAATTTGGTTCGCAAGTAGATTTTTCATATAAAAATTATGTTGAACAATTACAAGTGTGATATGCATGCTACTGCAGCCAGACTCTTGCTTATATTCAAACTATATATTTCTTTTAATAAGTAGGCTTAAAAGGTACTTCAACAATGTTCTTTGCTAGCGAAAAAGAACATATATGCCCCCCACACCCCCACACCCCCCCCCCCCCCCCCCCCCCCCCCCGTCCCCGTCCCCGTCCGTAAGATATCAAAATTGTTCCGCCCTTGAACTAATTTATTGATTTTAAAGTTATTATTTTAATTTATTGATAACAATAATTTGTACAAGTGGAGGAGGGATCCAATAATCACACTAACTGTTAGATCGATGCATTCTAAATCATCCTATTAGCGTATACATAAGAAAATGATTGTAAATTTAACACTGTTTCAATAATCATCAAGAGAGGAGAAACAATCATTAAATTTGAACTGTTGATTTTTTTTTTTAATGCTTGATGCACATATATATAAATAAAATAAAAATGATATAATTTTTTGTGTACGTATGAAATATGATATATCCAAAACCTTATATCAATTAATTTTGTTATTTAAGAGTTTAAAATATAATTATTTGAGATTTAATTTTGTAGTCACTTATGAGTTATAATAAATTGTTGTGATTTGATCCCTTGTGAGGTGAGGTCGTGAGGAGAATTCTTGACCCGGATTGATATCTGCCCATACCCGTCGATAGATAATTCCGACGTTTATTCTGCCCTATCCCTATGACTCGAGAAATCAACCGTTATATTCTTCGAAAAACATCTTAGACTAAATTATTGGAAAAGAAGGGAAAGCAGAACAAGTTGAAGCTACTTTATTGAAGGCCATGACCCGTGTAGACTTTGCGTGGAGTCTATGTTTGCAACCTGAATGTTTTTATTTATTTATTTATTATAATTATAATTACAATAATTATTATATTATTATTATTATATTGTTATTATTATATTATTATTATTATTCTTATTATTAGGGAAATTTGTATATTTGCCTCTCCAAAACCTTTTATTTGTAACTTTGTCATTCCAAACTTGGAAATTGCAAATTTGCCACTACAAACTTAATAATTTCATTATTGCCATTAAAATTATTGAATGACCAAATTGCTCTCAATCTCTCACAGCATTCCCCCCAGCAGCCCCCCGTGCACCCGGCAGCCACCGCGCCCCCCGGCAGCCCCCATCGCGCCCTCCAGCAGCCCCCTTGTGCTGGGGCTAGGGGATATTGCAGCCTGAAGTTCAAGTGCTCAACCATGCAAACTTTATTCAGTCCTCATAGGCTGTCGTTATACGTCTATTTCTCCCGTTTATTCCTAGTCGCAATAATTAATTCTCCCTTTATTAATGATTGTTCCAGTCGACAATTTGTAGCCTACATACAAATGTACAACGGAAAGATACAAACTATATATAGTTCAGATTTTTTTTTTTTTTTTTTGAAATCAATATAGTTCAGATTTAATTGCTTACCGAGTATGAACGTTAAGTTATATATTATATATTTTGTATATATATTATATAGTTCACGATACAATATACCAAGTTTATTTGAGGAAAACAAGTTGAAACATTATAAGCCATATGATGGATGGAAGACATCAATTTTTGGTTATACCAGAATAAATTATAGTTGTTAGTGCTCTCTTTCCATTTATTTTCATCAATCATACGGTATAAAATGTCTTAAACTTTTTGTCAAACAAACTTGGTGCACCATGCATATATAGCTGTAATATATATGCCCAGTTTAATATTAGATACATTGAAGAAAAAAGTTATAAATTGGAAGATCCTTTGTCATGCATGTTAATTATTAATTAATGATCACTGATCAGTAAATATTTTCATATTAATTGAGTATAGGCCGGCAATTAATTATTATATATATTTTTAAGTTTATATACAATGTACGTATTTTCTTCGCAAAACATTTCAAAGCTAAAATTAATCCCTTAACTTCATTTTTTTTGAAGCAGAATCCCTTAACTTCATTAATGCAACATGACAGCATGTGAACAAAGAAGAGCATAAATAAAGAACCGGCTACACTTTCAAGCTAGCTAGCTCAAGCATATCACAAATTCACAATACTCAATCCAAATCTATAAACTAGAAAGATGGGTATGTTTCAAAGCTCATAAGGGATGCCACATTATCAATCTTCTTAGTTGTTGGATCTATTGTTAACTAACAATCTAATGGCTAAGATTGTTTTACTTTATTCACTAGAATTTTAAAAGGCATAGAGATATTTAGTGTAATTAATTAAGTATTATTACTCAATAATTGGTGATCTCTTGTAGCAAACTTCTATATAATTATGTTTTACAAGTTTTCTTTTTTACTTTCTATCACCGAAAAAATAATAATGCCATATTAATAATTATAATTAGTTTATAAGCATATTTTATACTATAAGGATTTAAAATAGTTGTCACTTATATATATTTTTTCCTATCAAGTTGAGTAGTTACACAAATAATAGCTATAAAATTAATTAATCATGTCACATACAATACAAGTTCACAGCATTGCATTTTTTTATATTTTGATTTTCTATTTGAAAGATTTATAAATTGTTTTATCCTTGTAAAAATTTATGAGACCATAATAAGCATATTTGATTGTCTATAAAATAAATAATATATTTATTAAATCTCATTCAAGAATTCAAATATTTAATTTTATATATTACTATTTGTCCGGACGAAGCCCAGAATTCCAGCCCTACCTAGTATATATAAAGTGGGCTTAGCCAGAAAGCACTAAATTAATTCATTAATTAATCTATGCAAGTACGTACTCAAAATCTCTCCCACCTTTTCCTTTGTGTACACAATGACACGATTTAAACACTGCAGCCGCCGAAAAAGAAGACAAAAATGGCAATTATTTGGTATTCACGTCACTATTAATTAGTTTACTGTGGCGTCAGATGATTTATAGCATTTAATTAATTATTTCGTAATCTTGTTAATTATTCTAAGAGGTAAATCCCCCTTAAATGTCTCCCCGTCAGTACATCTTCTTGTACATAAGATATGAACATCTCAATGTAATAGATATGAACACCTGACAATACATTGTATGAACACTCATGTTAGAGCGGACAACTATTCACTAGAACGTGGAATATTAGACCAATCTTAACGGAATCATTAACCAGAACGTGGAAACTTTGATGGCCCACACGAAATCTTCGATGCGTAGGTATGAATACCAAATACATCGACTATGAACACCTTATCGTGGAAAGTATGAACACCCCGGCAAATATGTATGAACACCAGGTTTGCGCAGACAATTATTTATCATAACGTTATGATATAACATATTTGGCTATTAATTAAGTAATGTGACCCGACTTTTAGAGTCAAAATATATGTGTAATTAGTGAAAATATGAATCTTGAACTAGAATCTTAATAGAATCTTGGTGTTGAACAATTAAGGGAGACAAAAGAAGGGGGAGAAGAAGATTTTCTCTTATTCTAAATCAAACGTCAGATGAGAGCTTGATTATTAGCTACCCAACTTAAAATTTCTATAAAAAACTTCATCAATGTTTTGAATATCATAATATATGTGAGCTCACACATGAAAACTCAGAAAGTATTGCAATTGCATCCCTTTGTTATTAGACAAAGGACAGGTTCCATGTATGTCAACCTTTTTATGTTATAATGAATTAAATATATAAGCTGTTTTAAGAACAAAATTTTTTTTCCCTCTTATTGTTAGAGTAAATTAAAAGCTTAAGACTACTATTAGTTACGATTTATGACGTAAAAAATAAGGATATGTAATCCAAAAGGTGATTGGAATACTAAGTCACTATCAGTTAACAACATGTCCATTGAGACTGAGTTTAACTAATTATAAATTTAAAGTTTTAAACCCTATATATAGATATTTGATGGTCTCTGTCCTAGTTAGGTTTGGCAGTAAATGGATTGGATGACATAACTAAGAGTTTATCTTCCTTTTTATTTTGTTGGATTAAATATTTAATCTTCGCAGACAAAACTAAATGGTCCCGTTAAAACTTGATAGCTTAATTTAACGATTAAACTATGGTGGTGCGTTATTATCAGAAATACACTGTGATATATAATATACCAGTAAGTAAAGCAAACGATAAAGTTAATTTATTCACGCATCAATAAGTACGAATTAATCCCAGGTGGTAATTGTCTGGCTAGCTGTAATATATATGCACATATTGTCATTTCTGTTATAGCTTACCATGTTATAACGGAACCGTTAGACAAACAAAAAGAAAAAAAACATTTTTATTTGAATCTCGTACCAATTGGCAATAGTAATATAATTTCGATCCGGTTGCCGTTGTTGGCCATATGAGTTGTCTTTGCATATATCCAGAGATGAGAGATATATAGTTTGATTGTCGGTATGTCAAGAAGGATCAATTAAAGGAGCTGTATTATTTACGCATGCTAAAAGGACCTGTTTAGTTTGAACAGTGTTTAGTTTGAACAGTACTACGTATGTTTCGTTTCTGGAGAAGAAATTAATTTGTGTATACAAACGGAAACCATTGAAACTTGCAATGTGTTTGCTTCCAATTCCATACGAACGGAGTGCTCATCCAACGTGAGCCATTAGATCATCTCGGGATTCGTGCTCGCACAGATCTCAAGATGATCTAATGGCTCACGTTCTGCGCTACACGTTGCCGCGCTACAGCGGATATGGAATCATACGAATAAGCGGTATCAAAATGCTACTGTGCCCATTGACTTTCATCAATGGTACGCTTCCTCTTTAGCTTAAAGCCCAACATATTTGCCGTTCAAGTGACTTTTAATTGATATATGGGCTTCATCATTGGGCTATATATATTAGGCTGTCCTTTGTTCTTCTGGCATCTCTTATATGAGCTAGACTATTGCGCTAACGTTAGCATTTCAGATCGAAATGGTAACGCTTCAAAAATTGTGTTATCGTATTCGAAATCGTGATTTATGGTGTTCAATAAATTTTTTATCTAAAAATACTGAGGAATACAAAATTTTTCCATTTTTGGAGTTTTTTAAGTATTTGTTTTGAATTTTTGAAAAGAGCTCACAAATAATAATAAAATATTGATGTTTGTTCATGTTTTTTTCAAAAATACAAAATAAATACCAAGAAAACTTTAAAAATAGAAAATTTTGTTTACCCTTATATTTTTATTTGAAGAATTTATTAAGCACCATAAATCACGATTTCGGATACGATAACATAATTTTTGAGGCGTTATTTCGAATTGAAATGCTAACGTTAGCACAATAGTCTAACTCCTCTTATATATATATGTGCAACTTTTTTTTCTTCCTTCCAACCTTTAACTCATTCAAAAGCAACATCTCGCCTTGCCTGAGTTTATGGTTTACTTTTGATCTTAAACGTTAGGGAGAAGATATCAGTATCCCACCTTCAATACCCCGGTCAAATACCCCGCTTTGACCAGAACCCATATGTGTTTATAGCCCAACTAATAATACCAACCATGTAATATCAGTGCGCTGAGCAATTTCGTCTTTCAAGTCTAAATAATTATAAAACAAAACCTAAATACTACTTATAACAAGTCCCAATACCTATAACGCATGCATTCTGCACAACCAACAAAATACGTGACTGCAATAAAAAGTCAAATACCCCAGTCAAATCCCCCATTTGATCGGGGTATTTGACTAACAATGCAAAACACATGACCAATGTATCACTGAATGACACAACTTCTGCAACTAATAATACATAGTATAGAAGGTCTAAATACCTAGTATACAGAAGTAGTAATACCATTTCATTTTATGTACAAAACTTCTGCAACTAATTTTTGAAACTAATAATACTAAAACAAATACGAAATATGAACTAATTTTATTTTATTTCAATATCGCAATAGCTTATTCACACAATAATAATACCAACTGAAAGATCTTTTAATACACAATTTATGTACCAAGTAAAGGCATAGTTGCAGTAATCATTAACAAATAATAATAATACTTGATGCTGTAGTCAACAATACAATTGCAGTAAAGTCATAATACAAACTTTTTCTAAAACAAAGCCTATATGTGCAGTTAAATTACAGAACAAGCAGCCATATCACATAATCAACAGCACAAAATCTACAAGTAATAAACCTACATTATAACAAAAGCTTACATCTGTTTTCTTAAACTAAAATATCATTCACATCATTCAAAAAATAAAAACAAAAGCATCCACATCATTCACAAAACAAAGCCAAAACAGCTACTATCAGTTTTCTTAAACTAAAACAAAATCAGAACTTTGTTGGTCTAATCAAATAGCTTTAACCCTGTTATTTGTGTTCCTTACATCTGTCAGAATCTTGTAAGCAACAATAAGTCTCTCCTTGCTAATTCGCGGCTACAAAAGAACAAAAATGCAACAGTTAAATAACAATACAAACAATTGTTAAGTAATAATAGTAAAAATAGCAAACTAATAATACAAACTATCCTAAAATTGTCAAACAATCAGTATTGTAACCCGCAGACAAATACCCGTCCCAATACCCGCCGGACATATACCTTGTATTAACTAATAATACTGATTGTTTGACAATTTTTATTTATTTTTTTAGTTAGAAAGGTAAAGAGTTTGTTTTCATAACAAGAATCTTTGTAGCTTATCTTTTTGCCATGATGTACATTTTTTTATTTATTTTTTTAGTATTATAGTTTTTTCTTATAGTGTTTTTTTTATCCCAAATCTCTTGGGAATGACTCTGTAAATATTTTTTTTATTAATAAAATTTGTGAAAATAAGGGCTAGACCCTTATTTTTACACAAAAAAAAAAGAATCCTTGTAGCTTTTGATTCCTTGGTATGAAAATTATTTTTTTTTTGAGATAAAGATGAGGGTCAATCCACTCAAATTTAAATGTCTATAAAAGACCCTCATCTGGGTTTCGAACCCGCGACCTCCCACATGGAGAGCGTTGCCCTTAGCCACTAGACCAAAGGCTGGTTCTTAATTTGACAAAGTTTTGGTGTCAACAAAAAGGGTCTACTGAATTGTTAAATCTATCACTTATGCTACCACAGGATGTGGAGGACCTTCCTTTGCAGGTTCCACAGAATTCATTAGAGGGGGATTTAGTAGAGGAAGTGGAATAAGTTATAGAGGAGGTGGATTTGCTGGAAGAGGGGGACTTATGACAAGTGGAGATGGCGATAATCAAGTTAGAGGGCCATCACAACTCCAGATTGGTAGAGGAAACAGATATGGAATCCATGATCCTTTCAATGGATGAGAGATGGATAGATGCCTCCTTTTTAAGATGTGGTTCTTAGTTGTTTGTCTTGGTTTTTTAAGAGCTCTCATGCTGAATTAGTTTAGCTGTTAATTGTTGGGTTGTTATAGTTGTCTGTGGTTATGTGGCTATGTCTTGCGTATGGTTTAGTTTGATACTTGTAATATTAGTAGTTTTAGTTTTTTTGGATGCTAGAACTTTTATTTTCCTGTTGATTACTAGCTGTTTAGTATCATAGGAATTTAAAAGCTATATCTTAGGATGCAAATCACTTAATTATGTTTCAATGAAATAAGTGGAGTATTCCACTTTCTTTAAAAAAAAAACAGAGATAGCAGTGTAGAAATATTTCTCATTTTCAGAACATGGTGACAAAAATGTAGGGAAGCACTATGCTGGTTTTCTTTACAAGGTATACATATAAAGTTAGACTAATATTATAAAAGTTTAAACATCAACAGTTACGGGTTATAAAAAAAAGGATCACTTGCATGGATGCTTATATTAACATTTAAAATATTTTTGTATACAAGTATTAAATATCATGGTTTTTTTCCATAAAAAACCATTAAAGTTAGAATTGATTCAAAGTTTATTCTTCGAAATTTTAAAATAGCCAACATCACGTAATTTCTTCCCAATAAAAAAAATACAACAATAAAATTCCATAAAATTATTAGTAAATATATAATCAACAAAATGAAAAAAGGAACAGTTTAACAAAGTGAAATGCATCTTCACTTTTTTCTGTAAATTATTATGTTCTCTTATTTATTGAAACATAGGATTCAGCTTGTAAATACAGCTCAGTGTTTATTTAATAAAAATTAAGTAGGCTCCGCTGGTCTTTCTCATAAGTCATAAACAATAGAGAAAATTTAATTATTCCATTGTGGAAAAAGATGGTGGGAGCAGACATTACAAATTTTGAACTTGCCGTCACTACATATATATTCCATCAAATTGGATCTAAATGGCACACATATGTGAAATTAATACTTAGATTCTCCAGTTGCTTAAAAGTTTGAGGGTGAGAGAGAATTCATATGTTTGCCCCTCCTGCTTTGTTCCAAGAAATTATCAATTTAATTATATATTTATTTATATATAATATATGCATTTTTGTACATAGCAGTTCCCCTATTTAATTTAGGTTCATTTCATATATATGATTCTAAAGTTTCTCTTATGCACAAGCAGTTTTAATGGCTACTGCATGAAATTAAAATGTTTCCATCCTTTTATCAGAAAAGACACATACAGAGACATTGATCGATCGATCGTCTCCTTTTCCAGCTCAACAGCATAAATCATATATTCAAATGGTATGGGTAGATTAAGAATATGGTAATGAAACAACACATAAGCAAGAAGATGTACCAAGATATCAACAGCAAATTAAAATTTTCTCGTGGAACTTGTTCCTTCAGTTGCTAAATTAAGAAATAAAGTATAATTAAGGGAGGTGACCCGCATATACTATATATATATTTATTGTTACCATGATATTGTTGTACTACTTTATTATACACGTTAATTAAAGTTAGGAGCAATATCATGCATTGAGGTTGAGGGGCAAAATAGAGGAACAAACCCCGCAAGTTTTGAATTTTCATTGCCACTTTTAAGATTATTCCTCATATTTGCATCTGGTCAGTACCTACAACTTGGAGAAAAAAGATACTCCAATTCTTCCATTTTGTTTGGACTTTGGATAAAAGAGAATATGCATGGCATATCCTTGCCTTGTTCCAAGACAGCAATTTCCCCCCAATTTGGGTCTATCTTCTTTCAAAGCTTTTCCCACAATTCACAATTTGGTCTGAGTGCTCAACTTTCTACCAGAGATGTGAATGGTCAATCTTGACGGACTTCTACTTTGTTAGGTACTTGCGTTCATTAGTTCGCATGGGCATATATATTCTGATTTCATATCTTAACTTCCCTAAATAGCAAGAAACTTGGGATAGGCAGAAAAATGGGATAGGCTGCCTCTGTAGAACTTGGGATTTGATCATGATGAGCAGTTAATGTAAGAGACCAAATCTGATTACATTCGTTTCTCAGTTAAGTAGTTCAATTTAGTCATCTCCTGAGTAATGCTACCAGTGCAGTACATTCGCTCCACTCAAACTTAATTTACAGACCAAACAAAACAACTGACCCTAGAATTAATGCCATAAACATTCTGATCTAGAAAATAGACTGCTTACTGCTACGGTAGTCACATGGTGAGTGACTATGACTATGAGTACAAAATTGGAAATCAAGTTAGCTAATTTCAAGGACATGATAGGTTTGCCTCTTCAAAACGTTCAGCCTGGGCTGCTGCTGCCTCCTCTGACACCAATGATTCAAGCAAAAGAACCTTCACCTATCATATACAAAATTGTTAATTTTAATGTAAAGCATTATTTTAAGCAACTGCCTTGTTGGTTCCAACTTGATAAACCCATTAAAATTTGCAGCCAAAGGTTCATTTAAACCAGAAAAGAATCAAGGTTGTACAACAAACTTTATCCAATAATAATGGGGTCTCTTGAATTCTCAAAGGTCTAATACTTAGTAGATGTTTCAATTATACAAGTTTGAATTAACAAAAAAAGCAATTGAAATATTGAATCTCAAATCTTTTAATCAGCAAACTAATCCTTCAGTACTGACTTCATTAAATTAAAATTAGAAAAATCTACGAAAAAAAGAAATCGCAATACCTCCCAAGAATCAAAGGGAAATCCCTCTCTGGCATAAGCATTAAGCAACGCGGCACTAGCATGCTTGACGAGTTTAGCATATGCGCTGCCCCCCACATCATCATTTCGCTGTGTAGCATCCAACAGGGTCAGACCCGGTTCATACCTTTCCAGAACCCGCGACCCGAACACCTTTGAAATTGCAGCCTCCTTTGGTACAATGTTAGGCCAGGCCTCCGAACCACTGCTCCAGTACCTGTGTTGAATTAGAATACCATCCCATTTACAATATAATATAACAGTGTCATTAATGTACCCATCAGAGAAATTCCCCAATTTCACAACTTGTAACTTCAAAATCAGAAGAGCCAAGCAGTATCATGATTCATGAGAAATTGTACAAAACCCACAATTAATTTACTAAAGCAAATAGAAAGAATGCAGCTAGCTAGCTAGCTAACTTACTGGGGAGTGCATTTTCCTTGTGTTCTAGTGTAGAGAAATCCAGGCCAATTGGTACCAGTACTATCTCCCGAATCCGAATGGGTCTCTCCTCCACTAAGCCTCGGCGTTGCTCCACTGCACAATGCAAGACAGCATAGCAGACAAAACATGGTACCGACGAAACCCATCTCACTCTCACTCTCACCCAGTTTCTACTCTCTTCCTGGAAGTTGAAGAGAACTCATTTGAAAGTTAAGTAGGTAAACTGTGTACTGGTTGGGTGTCATGAAAAGACGAGATTGCCCCGGAATTGGAGGCTTGGGTGGTCTTTGAATTAAGCGAATTGAATATGGTGGGCAGGTTGGGTCAAGTCCATCCATTTCGGATCCCAACTACAAGTATCATTGTCCAATTGAATATTTTATATTTACATGTCTGATTTACCTACCCAACTTCACATTCAATCTGCACCGCTCAATGAAGAATGGATGTTTCAGATCTGTCCGAAACTACAGTGTTCAACAAGAGGGTCATCCAAAATGAAAACTGATATTTTATTTGGATTCAAAATGAGAATGCATTGTGAATTAGTAATTTCCTACATGCGGTTTTACTTAATAGAATGATGGGAAAATTGTCAAAATGTCACTCTAAAACTTGAGACTTGTCAAATTGCTATTGCAAAGTTTTTGCTTGCAAAATTGCCACTCCAAAACTTATATTCTTACCAATATGTTATTGTACCAATATTTTTATTCATTTTAATTAAAAAATATTCTTTAATCATATCTATACTTTGGTATTTCCCATAATACCTTTATACACACCCTTACTCATCATTCCCTTGGCTGCCAATTGTATCTAAAATTAGAAAAAAATAATTAAAAAAACAAACAAACTACGTTGAAGACTTGCTTAATACAAAATAAATTGTTATTCCTATTGGATACTCCACCACTTACAGAACTTGAATGCCAATTATGCACCGGAGTGGCTCGACGGCTTACCGGAGTGGTTCGACGGCGTACCGGAGTGGATCGATGGCACACCGGAATGGTTCGACGGCGCACCGGAGTGGATCAATGACGCACCATAGTGGTTCAATGGTGCACTGGGGCTTGCAATGGTGGAGGGTGGTAGAATTGTTGCTAGTTGGGCAGCCAAAAGAAGTTGCTGGCTGGAGTTCAGGGAAGAAACCAACATAAATCAAGTGGATTAAATTTTGTACAAATGTTGGAAGGGTATTTTTGTCTTGGCATAATAAATTATGAATTTTCAATTTTAAATTGAGCATAATGGTATCTTGGCAAGAACATCAATTTTGGAGTGACAATTTTGCAAGCAAAAACTTTGCAATGGCAATTTGACAAGTCTCAAGTTTTAGAGTGGCATTTTGACAATTTTCCCTAGAATGATTTGGGCCCTGTTCGGTACGAGGTTTATTTTTGGGAACGGGTAGTTGTGGACTTGTGGTATGTGGGTATGGATTATTTACTTGCAATTTGATTAAATCTCCCATGATGTGACAGCCATTTGGGAAAATAGAAATCGAGTCCGACTCAATTTTTTTTTCCTCAAGGTTTTAGGCCTCTTTTGCTTTATCAGATGATACCATTTGGGAACTGTGACCCAATTACTCAAACCCGAGAAACAGTATTTTTGCATCAAACATGTTCTGTGAATTTTCTCTGGAAAAACAACCCAGTTAAGGGCCTGTTCTGCACCAAGTAATCTTAACCCTGTGGATTTGGGTTTATATATGTCAACAATCAGTTTCCCAAGAGCGGTGGGAAAAGAAAAATTGAGTCAGACTCAATTGTATATTTCCTAAGGAAATGATCCTTTTCGACGTTATATGATGAGTAATTTGACCCATACCCATTCCAATGAAACAATCAACCGAACACTGTATGGAAATAAATCCTAGGTGAACTCAAATTCCCTTGCATACCCCATACATCCGAACAGGTCCTAAATATATTTTATTTACCATTCCCACTCGTGCCCAACATTCCGAACAGGCCCTTAAATATATTTCCCTTACCATTCCCACTCGTGCCCAGCGTTCCGAACAGGCCCTTAGTGATGAACTTTAACCTTAATGAATCGAGGCTTTTCATAAAATAAGGGAAAAAAAGTAAAAAAAAAAAAATAGAAAATATCAATTTGACATCAATTCCTGAATCCTGATTGGATTTGCAGGGGATGTAATACGCATGTTATTGTATTTGGGCTCCGTGCGGCTCTTTGGTCGCCGTTCAAACAATAAAGCCCTTTTCCTTGAAAAGGAGAAAAGGCATACTTGTTGTTCAACTTTTTAGCCATCCTTTGCATTAAAAAAGATATGAATTTTTTTTTTTTCGGAGCAGGCATCTCCATGTTTGTCATTTTTCAATTAGTTTATACAAAAATGTGTTTATTTATCATTACTCCATTTGTATTACTAGCGAAGTACCCGCGCTTCGCGGCGGATAATAATATTGTTCACATCTTTTTATTCATTAGAGATGGAATGATAATGTGATATCTATTATGGGACTTCATTTATAAGATAACCAACAAATATACATGACAATGCTCATGCATTGTTGCAAAGATATCACTTAGGTTTATGTCACAAATCAACACCTCACCTGAGCAAATTTACCATAATTTACAGTTGATTGCCTAATTTGTGTTGATTTACATTAAATATTTCTTTAAAATATATCGAATGAATAATTGAGCAATAAAGGACGCAAGAAAGCAATTACAATGAATGATAGAATACATTTTCAAAAGACAACCAACTACCAATATTTGGCAGGGCTATTTCAAGGAAAAATCGGGGTCCAATTTTCAAAAAGACAACCAACGTAAGTTACCATAATTCCAGGTTTATGTCATAAGCCAAAATAACACCTCAGGTCCTTAGAAAATTTTTACCATAATTTATGGTTGATTACCTGATTTGTGTCAATTTACATTAAAAGTTTCTTTAATTTAGCTCAAATAAATAATTGAGCAAGTAAGAAGGCAAGAAAGCAATTACAATGAATGACATAATAAATTTTCAAAAGAAAACACAAGTAACCTATATTTGGAATTCAAGGCCAAATCAGGATCTAAATCAATGGGAATATTTGGAATTCAAGGCAAGATGGCCCTCATATGTTTTATTTGGAGATATATATAAAAGACAGTATCTAAATCAATGGGAATATTTGCATTTAAAGAATTTTCTTTCTCAAATGTAATAATTGCTGCTTATATGGAAATATTTAAAGGTAAATTTTGAATGGCAGAATTTGAATGACATGCCCATTAAATGGCAGATTTTTGAGAATATCATGCTAAAAAAATTTAATATTTGGAAATCAAGAATAATTAGGTGCTTTTTAATAAAGAATTTCCTTTCTCAAATGCAATAATTGCTGCTTATATGGAAATATTTGAAGGTAAACTTCAAATGGCAAAATTTGAATGGCATACACATTAAATGGCAGATTTTTGAGAAAATAATGCTCAAAAAATTTAATATTTGGAAATCAAGAATAAATGGAAATATTTTTAGGAGCAAATTCAACAAGAAATTAAAATTGTATGAAGTCATACCGCACTTTAGCCCCTCGTGATCTTAATAGCCCATATACATCATTATTACCATAAACTTCGCATCTGTAGTAGGCTGAATTAAGATAAATTAAAATATCAAGATGACAACTAAAAATGAGGGCCACGTAAATTAAAATATCAAGATGACAACTAAAAATGAGGGCCACGAATAGAACTGAAAGGCATGTGGAAGCTAAAACTTGAAACATGCGTTTTTCACATGGAACAAATTTGAGCTAACTGAAGGGGAAAAAAATAGAGTGCACCCAATGCCTCATATTGACACCTCATAGAAAACCAGTAGTAACCGCAAGCATATGTGGGAGTTTTTCTACTATGGTGTAACTATTACAGTACATACCAGTTCAATGGATAATTTTGTACCAGAACCAGTGATGACAAGCTAAAATGTCCCAAATTACCCCTCCCTACTTTAGTTATTCTAAACAAAGTCAAGGTCCTTACTGTGCTTCCCGACAGATCTCTGGCATTGACATTAGCTCTATATCGAAGCAACAGCTTAACCACTTCCAAGTGTCCCTCACAAGATGCTATGTGCAATGCTGTCCTTCCATCCAAATCAATACTATTCACATCAACCCCTTCCTTCAGCAACTCTTCCACCTGAAATTAATATATAAAAAAACATTCCTTTTCTGTATTACACATCCTATTCAGAGTTTCATTTTTCTGACATTGTCAATGAGCAGGAGTTCCTCAAGCCAAATCGAACAGATTTTCTTTTCATAGATTATGATTATGAAATGCATGGTAAACGTATCTACACTAACTTGTAGTACCAGGACTGAAGTTGCCCTTGGATCATAAATGAGTGTATATATTTTATAAACCTGAAAACAGTTAATAGCATATTTCTTACCAGTAAGACTGGTCTTCGGGCTTGGATGCGCGACAGACGTTGCTGAGGCGGCGGAGGTCTTTGGTTGCTGGCTGAGGCGGCGAGGTAATTGCCGAGTACAAGAGGCCCGAGTCGCCTCAGCACCACCACCATTGTGCGGGGCGACACTTGGAGAAGAGCAGGTGCTGGATTGGCCGGCAGTCGTGTCACTCGTGCGACAGTGCCGTGTTAAGCAGATCCTATAGACAACAAAAATGTCATAATCAGAACCAAATTGCAACAATTTCATCATATAAGCAATGAACAATTTGATGATCGATACCGGCATGCAACAATTTCATCAAAATTGAGTGTGTAATTTACCCAATTAGTACAACACAGCAACCAATTCAACCAAAATTGAAATTACATCCCAAGCGCAAGTCTTAACTAAAACATAAAATGAAATAGATTTGATAAGGTTGATACCAAATTTAACTCGCAGGCAACACCAAACTCCTTGAGAGCTTTCTTCACCAGAGGCCACGCCTCTTGCAGATACTTCTCTACATACATACATATCAACTGTTAATTAAGCAAGCAATCTATGAGAAAGTGAGCTTGTAACAATGGGATTGTAACTAATTACCAATCAATCAACCAAAATTACAAACAAAAGGCAAGAAATAAAGGATTTGAGGAAGTTGAAGATCTCGATACTGGGGGAAGAGAGTGGAGGAGGGAGCTGACTTCGAGCAAGCCGCCCTCGTTCCAGGAGGGTTCGAACTTGTCGACCTTCCATCGGTCGATGGTGGGGTCATCATCCTCGGCGCTGGGTGCGCCGGCGCACTGGGGGCGGAAGCCTCGGTCAGAGGTGACGAAGGTCTTCCCTCCAGTTGTGGACTCCTTGCACCTCTTTCTCCTCTGCCTTCACAACTCCCCTCTCCTGAGGTCTTCGTGGGGCTCCATGTACGCCTCGAGGCCTGGAACACGGTGCGCATTGGGCGGTGGCGCTGGTCGGCATTGGGCAGTGGCACTGGTCGGCCCGGGCGGGCAGCAAAATCGGCTTTGGCTTTGGACGGTGGCGGCGTTGCGAGGCGCCGCTGGTCTTCGCCCTTTTGGGTAGAAGAGGCAGAAGGCGTCCACATCTGCTACAATCCGTAAGCGATCTGAGAGGACCCTCTAATTCTTCAATCCATGCCATTAATTTTCTCATCTATAATCGGTGCCGTTATTTTTCAAAAGCGTTCCTAGGAGTAAGTGTTGGCTGCCCCAAATTGCTTGTATGTTTGTTTTGGATGCCCAACTTTTTGCCTGCAATTTATTCAATACCCAAACTTTTGAAGTTTTGACCAAATGCTATGGTCAAAATATTATATAATATTCTAGACTTTTTGAAAATTCTTGATAATTATTTTTTTAAATATTAGCTTGTGTCTAATTGTCCATATAGATTTTCTCCATACGTATAAATTTTATAACGGATAATCAAATTTTGTAACTGTTATCTACATATTAACATCATACAAAATATCAAATTTTTTAATTTTTTAAAATTTCTTACTAATTTTCAGATTTTTGTAAAAATAGTTACTTTTAGAAGTCCAAATGGAATTATTTATTTCAATATTTTTTTGAGTCATTTATTGAAATCATAAAAAATAGTTAGAAACTTCTAAAAATTGTAAAATTTAGGTATTCCATCATATTTTAATCATGCAGATTATATTGGTCATTTAAATTTTGGTTTGTGAGATATTGAAAAAGGTAAAGACAAAACACTTTGCTTCATGATGCACCGTAATTACTCTTTTGTATTCTTTAAATATAGATACATCTTAAATAATAAATATGGATACATCTTAAATCTTAAATATAGATACATCTTAAATCTTAAATATAGATGTATATGTGAAAATGTTACTTATGATTTTGCCACCGGAAAGAGGAGTGTGAAGTGAGGAAGTGTCCACGGGCAGCAAAAGAATTTGCAACTAATCTGGGCTATTGATTTCGGTAGACGGTGAAGATTAAAGAATTGGAGGTCCTCGGATCGCTTCCGATCGTAGCAGATGTGGACGCGCGGCAGAAGGTTGTTGTGAAAGAGAGGGAGAGGAGGCGGAAGTGTTTTTTGGAGATCGATTTAGGTTTTCAGAAAGGCGGAAAACACTGAAAAAAACGAAATGGAGAGTAAGTCGTAAACTGGATAACATCACGACCGTTCAAAGGAACGATTTTGATCAAATACCGTCCATTGAGAGGTAAAATACTGAAAAAACAAAATTGAGGGTATAGTTGATATGTGCTTTTTAATATAGTATAGATGAGGAGGATCTATTGACAATGGTTATTTTGACAATTTTGACAATTGTAACTTTGAAAAATTTATAAAAAAATTATAAGAAATCTTAAAAATAGAAAAAAATTTATGGAAGTTATTCTTAACTTATAGATTGATTATGTTTCCGATTATATTCAATCTAAGCGATATTTGATAACTCTTTAAAGATCTTTTAATTACAACCGTTAAAAAATGTACAAAATTTTGGTAAGGCATCAAATGATGTTCAAATTGATTGAAAATTGAAACTCTATCAATCTATAAGTTAAATAATGCATCCATAAAACTTTTTTCATTTATTAAAATTTTTTATGAATTTTTACAAATTTTTAAAGATAACCATTGTCAAGATTGTCAAAATAAGCATTGTCAATGGATCCCTCCTCTTGTATTATTCTCTTTCACCAAATTTTTTCAAAATTGAAATTGTTAAACACTTTTTGCTTTAGTTTTTAGATGGACTAGATAGAACCAAATCAAAGGCACTCTTTCATGTCAAGAGGAAGTCCATCTACTATCAAATTCACTTCCATTGCGAACCAGACTATGCGCGAGGTCGGGCAAAAGAATAGTAAGTGAGTTATAAATTCATTTTCTACCCGACACCTAGAACACACAGGATCAATGCTATTTATTCTTCGTGCATTGCTTCAGCCGTCGGCAACCCCTTGGCAAGCTCTCCACAGAAACATTTTTACCTTTGGCCTTACATTTCGCATATTCCAGATTTTCATCCACAACTCATCACTTTGGCTTGTACTCACTGTGGCCTCTCACATCATTTGATATCCCATCTTGATTGTGTAATTTCCATTTTTGGCCCTCACCCAAATTAGTCTATCTGATAGCAAAGCCTACTCTTGAGGAGGTTGTACGGTATTCATTATGGTGTTGACTGTACTTCCATCAAAAGTATCATGCAACTTCTGTAAGTCCCACTCACGTGTTTCTGCTCAAACTAGGTCACCCACGACCAAGTCCCCATGCCCATTAAACTCCTCCCATCCTAAGAAACATGGCTCTCCCCTTGCTCGCACATTTTCCCCATTCCCAAGGACCCATAGCACGTCAGATTTCATATGCTCACGCAGTTGCAACATTCGTTTCTACACCAAAGTGGTACCCGACATTTCCTGTGCCTCCCACAAACTTTCATCTGGGTAGCACTTCGCATAAATAATCTGTACCCACAATCTATCCTGCCTTTGTGCCATTTGCCATAGCAATTTCGAAATCAAAGCATCATTCATCCTCTGCATATCTCTCATACCCAGCCCCCCTTGTTCAACCGGCTGACATATTCTATTCCAACTGATGCATGCTATATACCGGCTCTTATCTAACTTTCTCCAATAAAATTTTCTCATCAGGTTGGTAAGTTTGAGTATTGTCTTTTTCTCATGAGTCATATAATAAACCGGCAAGGAGAACAATATCGATTTAATCAATGTTTCGCGCCCTGGGTGAGATAGCAAATTTACCTTTCTTCAAGACCATTTTTTGTAAGGGTGCATGGGGCCAGTTTTTTTTTTTTTTAAAAAAAGATGGAACCTGATGCACCGCATTTATATCTGCATTTTTACCAGACTTGCACCTTTATTTTGACCAAAAATTCCTAAGTTCATGTGCATTTAGTTAATTAATTGTCTAGAATCCAGTTAATGCTTTGTCATGGTCCTATCTTCAGGTAAAAGGAGCTTTTGGAGCTATTTGGACTAAATTTGGAGCAAGGAACAAAAATAGGCGCTGTAATGCATTCCTTGCGGGCCGCAACCACTTCAAAACTGCCATTTCTATTTCTTGCCGGCTTGCAACCGCCAACGCAACCGCCAAAGATCTATTTTCAAGCAACCGACATGCTATTTCAGGCACTTGCGGGCCGCAAACAGGTCAAAACCGACTGGAACTTCTATTTTATGGCGCACTCGTTTCTTTTAGGCGATCTCTTTTGGGATCTCTCCCTAAATTTCGCCCCAAGAAACCAGAAGTCGATTGTTTATTTCTGGGAACGTCCTCGCCTATATAAGCATTATCTTTGAGGGTTCTAGATATCATGATCATAGAGAGTTAGTTTAGAGTTGTGTTAGTTGTGTTAAAGTCAAGTTTTAGAGAGTCAAGGGAAGGTTTGAACACCGCTCAAGGGAAGAAGATGGTTACTCGCGCCTTCTTAATCTTCATTGGTGTTTTCTTTTTCTCTTACTTGTTGTTTTTATTTTCTTTAGTCATGTCTGAGTAGTTTTCTTAGTTCGTAGGGTTTAGGATGATGTTTGTTTGTATGGATTGATTGAATACTTCTTTGACTCTAGTTATTTTCAATTTACTTAGTTGTTCATCATACGGTGCTTGTATTGTTTCTTGTTTGTTTGGTAAACCTGTAGATTATGCGCAAATCTAGTTGGTTAATAAAATATCATCTGATCAAGAATTGATACCTGTACTAATTGGGTAGATAACTTGTTGTCCAAGAGTAACCGAAAGGAGAAATTGCGGTTTGAACGAAAGTTAAACCGGTCCCTAGAACAAAAGTGAATTGAATTTAGGTTTAGAAATAATCATATAGATTTCTAATTGAACTAAAAGTGTTAAAAGTACCAACACATGAAAATTGAGGTCCTTGTAGCTTCTTTGGTTTAGTTAGAAATTGGTAACTTTAATTAAAACATCAAAACAGAACCAAAACAGACTCTCTGTCAGTCACTAGTGGACCGCAAGTGACAGTTGCTGGCCCGCAAGCAAGTGACCGACAAAGGTATCCGACTCTCGGACAGTTACTCGCGGAACGCAAGTGACCCTTGCCGGACCACAAGCAAGTAACCGAAAGAGAGGTGCCATCTGTACCTCTTGCGGACCGCAACTAACCCTTGCGGGCCGCAAGCATTTGATCCAGACAACAAATTGATTCCGAAAACCCTGGGAATGCATGTTTAGCATAAGTTGTAAATCTTTATTTACTGTTATTTACTTTTTAGAATATGTTAACTATTAGGAAACCAATCTCAAACAAACCCCCCCCCCCCCCCCCCCCCCCAACTTTTATACCAAAAACACCAAAAATATTCTCTTTAGGATTTAGAATAGAATTTAGAGTCTAGTTTAGATTAATTTCCGTCCCTGTGGATTTGGCCCCGACTATACTGCATTAGATCGTACGCTTGCGATCGAGGACATATTTTGGATATTAAAAGCCTATACACTTCACGCGTACCAGAACTGAACAACTTTTCGGTTCCTTTGAAAGAATCGAAAAGTTGTTTCGGTTGGGATCAAAATGTGGCCATTCCACAAAAAAAAGAAGAAGAAGGAACCGAATCAAATTTTCGGTTTCTTCCAATGTAACTAGGGGTGAAAACGGATCGGATATCAACGGATAGTGGGCAAAATTGTATCCGTATCCGCTTTAGTTTTTCGGATACGAATACGGATACGGATAGTTCCGGATACGAATACGGATACGGATAGTTCCAGATACGAATACGGATCGGATATTAAACGGATACAAATATGGATCGGATATTAAACGGATACGGATGCGGATGCGGATACGAATATACTTCGGATATTAGACTTATTATTAAAAAATATATCTTATATAACTTTTTCATGATAATCACTAACTAAAATGATTAAATTACTATAAAAATTAATCACTAATCATAAATATGTTATTAGTTCATCATGGATCATTATTATCATAAATAATTACATGTTAGTTAAGAAAAAAAAAATCCATAATATTCATTATATTTTTAATTACAAGTTATAAATAATTATAAAAGAGATGAATTCAAAGTCTAATTAGATATAAACTTCATTAAATTTGAAATCTACATAAAAAATCCAATTGAAAGACATATAATAAGCTTTTGAAACGGATATCCGAATTACCATAATATCCGGATTCGGATAATTATCCGTATTCGTATCCGTATCCGTTTCCATATTCAAAACCGTATCCGTATCCGTATCCGCATAAATTTTATCCGTATCCGTATCCGTATCCGCAAATATCCGTATCCGAATATCCGTATCCGCAAAAATCCGAATACGAATCCGGATACGGACGGATATTATCAGATCCGTTTTCACCCCTAAATGTAACCAAAAATTTAATTTGGTTATATCTAGTTTATCTAAAAACCAAAACAATCTTTCTACTTCCAACAAAAAGTGTTTACCAATTTTAGTTTTTAAGAAATTTTGCTCTTTCACAACAGCTGCACATTGCACATGTAGAATACGAAAATTGGCATCCTCCGCACGAAATATTGGATTAACCTAAAATAAATGAATTAAAATAAAAAATGGATCAATTGCAATGCAACATAATAGCTTTTTCTTTGTTAAAAAAAAAGTGTGTTATTGGCCATACAAAAATGTCATTGTGGATTTGGCATTGCACATTTACATTCTTGATTGATTGTGCTGTACTGATGTGTATTCCGCATGTTATATTTATTTGATGCATTTACTGCTTCCCCTCTATTGGACTGAGTCTGAGTGACGAGCATCTGTCTCTAAGGTGTGATCACATTAATTTTTTTTTTTTTTTTTTGATTCAAGGTGTGATCACATTAATTGATAAATTGAATGCTTCATCACTGATGAAATTTAAAAAAATGAAAACATTAAATAATTATTGTAGAAGATTTTGATTGATATTTTGTGTTTTTTGGATTTAGATTGAGAAATAATTTTATTTTATTTTCTTATGGACATAACATTTCCGGTAAGAGAAATTTGTTGCCTCAAGGATTTTGAATGTTCAAAAAAAAAAAAAAATGAAAACATTAATGACGTGTGTGAGCACTAAGTAGGGGCACACATAACAGGTCGTGATACTAGATATTTCGAGAAAGGGAGCTCGTACACAGATATCTTAACATGCCAATCTTAACTACTATCTTGTATTTATGTCTTTAATATGCATCTAAATGAGTATTTACAAAAATTTTTCGTTATTTGAGTTTTTTAAATATATGGTTTGGAAAGTTTAAAGGATGGTCTTACAATAATGCATGAAAACTATTCTATATTAAAAAAAATCCAAAATAAATAATTAAAAAACTTAAAAAATAGAAAATTTTTGTATCCTAAAAGAGTCGGTTAAATATGATTTTGAGTTAAGACTATCATAGATTTACTTTAATTATATCATGGAGGATATCGATTCATATATATGGCGGTCATTAATAGAAAATTTTTAAACTTTTGGGGTTCAAATGACTTTCCTTAATATAAATACAAATAGAAAAACTAAATTTGCTATATACAAATGTTTAAAAAGAATAAAATGGGGACCATGCCCCCTCTAAAACTTCTCTTAATTACTAGATTGGCCATTGACCCCAAAATTGAAATTCTAAGTCACGGTCGTTGCCTTTGTCCTTAATTGGCCTAGTTAACTTGTATGAATAGGCTCCACTTTTGTCCTTTTTAGACATGATCAGTATGTGGCATGCTAGTTTAACATTGGTGTGAACTAAATATATATCTACGAAAAAAGTGGTCTACTATTTATGAATACTTAATTCCTTAATATTACATGAATACATTATTTTGGTACTTGATTTTGTTGTTCTACTTGTCAATATCACTGATAAAGAAAATTCTAATGATGCTTCCCAACTACAATTGAAAAAAAAAAGAGTTGATATGGCTATACAATAGTCACTCCCATCGTTGATACGCGATTAATTTTTCACTTTCCCTTTTTCTTTTCCCTTCTGATCTCTTTCTTTCTCAACCATTCCCTCCCTCTCATTTTCTCAATTCCTCTCCCCCTCTCCTCCCTCCCTCCCTCCCTCCTATCCTCTCTTCTCCATCTCCCTCTCCCTCCTTTGGCATCACTTCATGCTCGAGTCCCTCCCACCTCACGCCTGCACCGACACCTCATCACACATAGTCCGCGCATCCAATTTTTAGTTGTCAAAATACGTATTCTATCGCTCGTCAAGCTCCCCCATCATCTCTATTGCATAAAACAAAACACAATTTTGTTAATAGGTACAATGAAACAAATTGCATAATAAGTCAAATAATTTGCATAATTATAAAGTTAATATGCATAAATAAGTGATGAACCTCTCTAATACAATCTACATAGGGTTTACGTGCATAATAAGTGAAATAGTTTGTATAATAAAGAAGTTAACATGCATATTTATATGATAAAATAACCATGTTAAACTAAAATTTGACATAATAACAACATTAGCATGCATACAAATGCACATAGTGTGCATACTCAACATGAAAAATACAATTTTCTTATTACAATACTAGTAGTATAAGAATATTGATTGATGACTTGTTATGCATATACTCAAGTAATTATGCATACAATTTTGATTTATTATGCATAATATTTGTTAGATTGATTTATGCTTGCATATAATGTGTTATTTACTTATCATGCACATTAATTGATTAATTTGTGCATGCAGGACATTGTATTATGTATATAGTTTGATTTGGTATGCATATTGGTATACATATCTATTGTTTGTTTTGTTATGCACACTAGTTAATTTATTATGCTTACTTTTATTGTTTTATGCATATTGGTTATTGTATTATGTATATTGTTTGTTTTATTATGGTCACTGATGTGTTATATATACTGGTTATTTTATGCATAAAATGTTGTCTGATGTGCATAGTTAATCAAGTAATATGCATAATAAGCTAGATTATATGCATATTGTTTATTTTATTGCACAATTTCTTTTTATTCAGTACAATTTAAGTATATTTATGCAGCATATGATAGTTATTATGCATAAAAGTACTTTATTATACATCATAATTCAATATTTATGTTTAGTGTTTTCAGTTTTTATTACAAGTTACTATTTATGATGCAAGTTACTGTTGTTGTTATGCATACTATTTCATCCTTTAAGATGTTTCTACTGATGCATCGCATTCATATCTGCATTTTACCAGACTTGTACCTCATTTTCAACCTAAAATTCCCAAGTTCATGTGCATTTTAGTGCTAGGATGTTTATATTCCAGTTACTTATTTACTTTTGTCCATATTTCAGGTAAATTGGGCTTTTGTTGCCACTTGGACGCGATTCGGAGCATTAAAGAGCAAGTTGACACTGGAATGAACTTCCTGCGGGCCGCAAGCACGCGGCAGCGCAGTATTCTATTTCTGCCGCCTTTTGGCCTATTTAAACAGTCTTTTTGGACGTTTTTGGCATCTTACCTCTGTTCTCTTCACCCTAGCCGCCAGGAGACACGAAGGAGACGTGCTTGGTCTTGATTTTCATCATCTTTTGAGGAGATTTTGAGAGGATTCCTTGGAGAAGTTGAAGATTGAAGCCATACTTGCTCTTCTTCGGTTCTTTAGTATCATGAACTCTTTTATTTTCTTGTTTTCTTTGTTCTCTCTCGCCATGAGCGAGTAGATCTTTTGTTCTTAGGGTTGATGATAAAATTTGTGTTAATGGATTGACTGTATGATGTTTAGACTTACGTTGTTTTTATGTTTACTTACGATTTTCATGATAACGTGTTTATGACTTTGCTTGTTTGTATGGTAAACCTATAGATTACGTGCAAATCTAGTTGGTTAATAGAATATCATCTTTACAAGAACTGTTGTTTGCATAACTTGGGTTGATAGATCTCTGTCCAAAAGTATCCGGAGGAGAAACTGCGGTTTCGACGGAAGTTGAACTGAATCCTAGAGTAAAAAGTAACTTGAACGTAGGTTTAGAAATAAATCTATGAATTTCTATTGAACTAAAACTGTTAGAAGGACCAAAATACGAGAGTTGAGGAACTTGTATCATCTCTGATTTGAATAGGAATTAATAACGTGAGTCGAAACACTGACCAGAACTGAAACTGCTACCTGTCAGTCGCCTGCGGACTGCAAGACACAACCCTGCAGCCCGCAAGCTATTGTAGAAAGTGTAAGAAAGAGGTTACGAAACTGTTTGCAATTCATAGGAGATATTCTGTGGGCAGCAGACAGTTTTGGAATCTCTAACTAACCTCCTGCGACCCGCAAGAGAACTTTTTGCGGGCCGCAAGCAGTTAATCCAGAGACCAAATTGATTCTGAAAACCCTGAGAACGCTCTTTTATTATCTGTTTTCGAGCTTTTACTTATTGTTGTTTACTGTTTACTTGTTTAATTGTTCTTGCAACAAGACTTTGATAAACCCCCCCTTTTAGACCAAAAGACCAAAAATATTTACTTAGGACTTGAAACTGCAATTAGAGTAAGTCTAGATTTGATACCGTCCTTGTGGTTCGACCCCGACTGTACTATACGAGATCGTATGCTTGCGATTGAGTGTTTGCATAGGGTAATTAAAAGCCTATACTCTTTTGAGCCATCATCTACATATATCTTATATGAAGAAATCTTAGTTATCATGCAAGTTATCGTGGTTGTTATATGCAAGTTATATGTTTATCATGTGATTATGCATGCTAGTATTATATTTATGCAAATTAGTTTTATTATTATGCATAACATGTTATTATGGTTGTTTATCAAGTAATATGTCTAGTATGCATAATTAACTGCTCATCTTGCATAATAGGCAATCTAATGTGCATAATAACATCAAACAAATATTATGCTAAAGATAAAATATAGATAAAGTAAGTAAGAGAAATATCATGATAGAGAGTAGAAATCAATTCATAAAGTACATTGAATGAGAGATTTGAGAGGGAGGAGATGAGAGGGGAGGGGAAGGGAGATAACTCTATTTGAGAGGAGGTGATGATTGAGAGGAGAGGAGAGTTAGAGGGAGGAACAGGCGGAGAGAAAGAAGCAGAGGAGGGAGGGTGAAGGGAGAGATCGATTGGGAAGAATGGAGAATGAATTGAACTGCGTATCAATGACGAGAGCGGTAGTCGTATCGCCATATTATTTCCCAAAAAAAATACTCTAACATTGTGCTCCAGAAAATTGAATGGAAGGGGAGAAAATGGAATGGAAAGGTATGGGAGTGGGAGTGAAGGGGAGGGAGAAATTTTATTTGAGTCACATGCTCCATAAGTGAAGGGGAGAAAATAGAAGGGAATGTGATTATGAGAGTGTACCCTCTTCTACACCCTAAATTGGGGGTGACAATTTTGGGCTCTCAAATGGAACAAAGTTACTCTCTCTATCATACCCTTCCATCCATGTTTTTTTAGTGGAGCAAGTAAAATGGTTTATTTTTCCTTTCCCTCCCTTCCATTTCCATCCTTTACCCCCATGTGGAGCACAGCCTAAGAAGATCATCACGTGAACTTGTGTATGTCATTAATTCAAGGGTGAATTTTTTAGGAGGTCACTGAATTTTGCTCCAAATTCATAATTGGTCACTAAACTTTCATTTATTCATTTTGGGTCATTAAACTTTGATGTTTGACTAAATATGGTCACTCTTTTAGTTTTTCCATCTAACTTAACGGAATAGTTAAGATATGGCATCAATTTGAAATTTTGGACATATATATATTTTTTATGTAAAACTTAAAAGTGTAAGAATATAAAGATACAAATTAATTTTTGGTTTAATATTCTTTATGCCAAATTTTTTTTTCACATTTTATGAATGTCACAATTTATATATTTATATGAAAAATGAATATTATGAATAATTTTTGAAAAAATAACTTTTGCAAAAGAAAAAAATAAAAGAAAATTAACTTCTATCTTACAATTAGAGGATACTGCAACCAGTTATTCACTGATTGCTAAGTCTTTGGCTTTATTTGTGTTATGGGCAGGTGGAAGGATTGGAGCTCCTGTGCAATTGGAGGATACTGAAGAAGGGACCGCGCGCCTGATTCCTTCACTACTTTTTGATGTTATTTTGTAGGGTTGTGTGTGTACAAAATCTAGTTAGATGTTTGTTATCAGTAGACTGTGATATCTTTCTGTGCGACCCTTTTTCGCGCCCCAGTTTGGGCTGAGGCTGAAAGAGGACACGGTCACCCCTCGAGATGAGCTCTTTGGTGGAAATTTGGGGAATGCGTGTTTGAGTGATTTTTTTTTAGTGATTGTGGGGATTTTTAGATTCCAGCGAGCGCAAGCCCTCGCTGTTAATTACCCCAGGGCACGAATCCCGAGAACCTTTGATTAAGACTAAGCAAAGAGGTAAGATGTGGGGCAAGCAAATATAAATATAAAACATAAGTGATCAATGACCTTGACTTGACTTGAATGTCACATTTAATTTGTGTTTGACTTCAGTGTTACGTTTAAATTTAATTGACTTCAGTGTCATGTTTAAATCTAGTTGACTTCAATGTCACATTTAAACTTAGTCGACTTTAGTGTCACGTTTGGACTAGGTTGACTTCATTGTCACGCTTGGACTAGGTTGACTTCATCGTCATGCTTGGGGTTGGTTGACTTCATCGTCATGCCTTGGGTTGGTTGACTTCATCGTCACGCTTTGGGTTGGTTGACTTCATCGTCACGCTTGGGGTTGGTTGACTTCTGTGTCACGCTTAGACTTGGTTGACTTCATCGTCAGGTTTAGAGTTGGTTAACTTCATCGTCACGCTTTGACTTGGTTGATTTCGGTGTCACATTTAGGCTTGGTTGACTTCGCTGTCACATTTTAGGCTTGGTTGACTTCTGTGTCACGCTTTAGGCTTGGTTGACTTCTGTGTCATGTTTTAGGCTTGGTTGACTTCTGTGTCACGCTTAGGCTTGGTTGACTTCTGTGTCACGCTTAGGTTTGGTTGACTTCTGTGTCACGTTTTAGGCTTGGTTGACTTCTGTGTCACGCTTAGGCTTGGTTGACTTCAGTGTCACGTTTTAGGCTTGGTTGACTTCTGTGTCACGCTTAGGCTTGGTTGACTTCAGTGTCACGTTTTAGGCTTGGTTGACTTCATCGTCACATTTAGACTTGATTGACTTCATCGTCACGTTTTAGGCTTGGTTGACTTCATCGTCACATTTAGACTTGATTGACTTCATTGTCACGTTTGAGTTTGGTCGACTTCGATGTCACGTTTGAGGTTTGATTGACTTTGATGTCACATTTGGGTCTTAGTCGACTTCTATGTCACATTTGAGGTTTTTGAACTTGATCCAGTCTAAGTGGCCAGGTTGATTGGATCTTTGGCTCGAGTTTCGGGATTTGGGCTTTGACTTGAGTTTTAGGCCTTTGATTTTGAATTTGGGCTTTGGTATTTAAGTTTTGGACTTGAGCCTTAGAATTTGGACTTTGAATTTGAGTTTTGGGGTACTTGGAATTTGGAATTGGGCTTTGGATTTGAGTTTTGATTTTGTGGTACTTGGGCTTTAGTATTTGAGCTTGGGTACTTGGACTTTGGTACTTGAGTTTTGGAATTGGGTTTCCGGCACTTGGTTCTTGAGCTTGCATTTGAGGTTTTGGTATATAAACTTTAGTATCTAAGTTTTGGATTTGAGATTTTGGGCTTGGGTCTTAAGCTTGCATTCGAGGTTTTGGTGTTTGAACTTTGATATTTGACGTCGGGTCTTGACCTGGCCTACTAAAGACATGAATCAAGTACAAAAGACTTTTGAGTATAATTTGGACCCAAATTTGAGTTTAAATTCATTTTATCACATTTGAGAAACTTTTATGTTGTTGAAAGCACTGTCAAGTCGCTCGTGTACATGACAGACCATGCGCATGTCGTCATTTGCCACATTTCTTAGCCTTTTTGTTCACAGTACCTTGGTACAACATCACGATCAGGTAGAGGACTTCGAATAGAGCAATTTAGTCACAAATTTTGTTCCAAAAGGATTTTTAATCTGTTTTATATGCATTTTTGAAGTTGGAACATTTTCTGGTTTGGGTCTAGTTCTGGATAGACTGCACACTTGCTGGTATTTGGCCTGTTTCTTAGTTTATTTGCTAACAATGACCTGGTACAATTTGACAGTAAGGTAGGGGACTTCCTTTCAAGCATTTTCAACATGAAACTAAAAGAATCATTTTTCAATTTGTTATGCATTTTTGAATTTGACGACTTTCTGAAACTGGTACAGCAGGTGTTCAGTTCTTGAGAAAATCACACAAAATCACACAAATTTCATAAAAATATGGAACCTTGACAGAAGGTGCTTCAAGTCACATACTTCATGTTCTTAAACTTTTCAGTGTTCATTATGTTCAAATTATGGGAGAAACATAAGGTTCTTTGCTGCTGCCAGTACCAGGAACTGAAACAGCAAGCTTCACAGGGGCAAATCCGTCCATCATTTGAAAATTTTGTTAAAACATATGGCTTTTTATTTCACAGACACTTAGAAGGGTGTTTTTAGGCACACTTTTCATGTTGAACACTTTTCAATTTGGTGCTGGTTTGATACATTTCTGGACCATTTTCATTAGAGGGGTAATTCTGGAAACAGTGCTGCTATTTTCTTGAAACATTTGTTTGAGGGCCTTAAACTTGGAAATTGTTCATGAAAATTTGTGTTCAAGTACAACTAAATGTGTATTACAAGAATATAAAATAAAATGAGGTGGTCCAAGTCTCAGAATGATGCAGTTTATTCACTTTTAGCGTACCAGTGCCTTAACTGTTTTTCTGACCCAGTTCTTCATTTTCTGTTCTAACTTCGGAACATCACAGTAAATCACAGAAATTTTAGAAAAATGTGAAATTTGGACCACTTGTTCATTTTGTTGTGGTGTACATTTCCTGAAAATTGCAAGTCACTTGGACAAACAGAACATCATTTTTTTCATTTTTTAAGTGAATTAAGGTCATGAACGGTGCTGCCGGAACAGTGTGCTGAAATTGTGACCCCTACCAACCCCAATTGTCCCTCATTTTGTGCATTTCCTTTGCATATACTTATTGGTGTTCGAAGAGAAAACCCTCATTTTGTGCATTTCCTTTGCATATACTTATTGGTGTTCGAAGAGAAAACCTTAGCTGAAATTTTTACTAAATAAAACTTCATTGAACAATTTGTACAAGTCCATATAAATTGGGTTAGAGAAAACTTTGCAAAGATTATGCAATTTTCTTCGAACCCATTTATACAAATTGTGCAAAGGGATCAAAGAAGTTTCAGTTAGTAAATATTATACTAACTGAGATTATCTCACATGTGCATGGCTTGTACAAATATTATGTACAAAGCTATACACAATGCTTAAATGAACACCCACAAATATTATGTGAGGTGTCTTTTTATTTAGCTAGCAAATATTATGCTTAGCCAATGGTCTTTTGATCACACATGTGTAAGTTGGGCAAATATTATGCACCAAACCACACACAGTGCTTGAAGTGGTTATGAATTAGTTTTAGCAAATGTGATTGTTCCTTTTAGTTTGCTTTTCCCCTTGTCAAAGTGCAAATATTATGTGCCTTTAACAAAGAGAAGGTTCCTAATCTTACTCTATTGTAATTCAAGGTCCTAGATAGCCATGAAGAAGAAGAGAGAAAAAAAAGAAAAGATTATGTACAAAGAAGGGGCTGAGACCCCTCTAGACAGCATTCTGGTGAATAACAGCATTCTGGTGAATATTACACCAATTCAGCCATGGCAAATATTATGCCAAGGACTGAACTTGCTGTTCCAGAGTTGAATCAGCCCAACCTCAGCTTCAACTTCAACTCTTTCCCTCTTAAATTACCTTTGATTAATTTGAACTGGTTTGGCTACAATTTTCAATATCACTACTATTCCTAATTTCCTTTCTTTCCCTTACAGAAACTAACAAAGAGCTACAAGTTTTGAGAATTTTTTTTCCTAAATATATTGGCACCTTGAACTGTGAAGCTGATGGCCTTTTATAGGCAGCGGATCCTTGGAGGCCAAACTTCTTCATCTTTGACGTGGCTGGATTTGAGTGGCTTGGTCTGCTGTAGAGGACTCACCACACCTTTTCCAGGCTTCAAATCGTTCTGAAATCTCTTGGCAGCCTTGTACCCCTTGATTTGAATTTTTGTGGCAGCCCCCTCCCTTTTTTGCTTTGAATTCTTAGAGTGGCAGCTGGTTGAAGTGGAGGGCAGCAGGGACTTACCCCTTGGCGCTGCTACAGCCGATCCATCCTTCTTGGTGCTGACTCGGGAGCACGAGCTCCTGCAGGCGGCTAGGGCAGGGGTGGTCGGTTCACCCCCTTCTTCCTTGACCACCTAGTGCTGCAGGAGGGTGCAGGCGGCTTGGCTCAGTGGACCCAGAGGCATGCTATGCTCGTCCTGGGTGCTAAGTTTGGTGAGTTTCACTTTTCTTCTCTTGAGGACTTGGGGTTGTCGAGCTCGAGTGAGGAAGCGACAAGGAGGAGAGGCAGGAGAGGAGACTGACTTTGGTGCCTTCGGCTGAAAGCAGTGCACAAAGGCCCAATGAATTGTCACTGGGAGCTTGGCAGCGAGTCGGCTCACGAGCTCTTGGCGCAGGCACCTCTTTCCCTTTTCTTCAATCTGCTTTTGCTTCTATTTTTTTTTTTTTTTTTTTTTTTTTGTTTCTGTGTTTGATTCAGCAGCGTGGGCTGAAGAGGAGAAGAGGAGCAGACCAAGCCAACAATGGGCCATGAACTAATCACACTGGAGTCATGACTTTCAGCAAGGGCCCATCTTCAATTTCTTGCTGTTGTAGGCTCGTGACCAGAAAAATCTTTGCTATTTGAAGCCCAGTCCAAGGAGAAGAAGGATATAGGCTTGATTGCCAAATTAATTTGAAATGCAACTATCATCTCAATTAATTGGTTTCATTAGACATTGTAAAGTCAAACTTGCTTAATCATAAGCACCCCTTAAATGTCTCTGATGAATTACAAATAAGCAAACAAATATTTTAATGAAATATTTTATTTTCATTTCATAAAACACGTTTTACTTCATTTGTACTTTCACTCGGATTTGCAATTTTTATGAGCCGTCCGATTTCCGGAATTGCAATTTCTATCTTGTGAGGTCATTTTTTTTCTGTATTACGTCCTAAGATATTTTAGGGGTAAACACTTTCCTTTCAAGCTGTGATGTTTTGTAGGAGGGTAGATAAAAGGAGAGTTAGTATTGATGTTTTCTTTCTTTTCTTTGGTATTCTGAACTTTGTAATCCTGGTTTCATCTTTGCAATGGAATCGGTAGCTCAAAAGCTACTACTTTTCATAAAAAAAAAACTTTTATCTTACATTCTCACATATTGCATACTTTTTATATAAAATAAAATAAATGTTTACAATTAAAATTGAAGTCATTTAATTATTGTGTTAAGTTGGATGAGAAAACTAATGGAGAAGCCAGCTAATCGCAAAAATGTAATTAACAATTAATAATATTGGAAAGCACAGATTCACTCATAACTATTTCGATCTTTCTGCATTGACTGCTGCCACAAGTCATGCATGTCAATCTCAGTAATCAAAATTTAGAATTTTCTTTGTCGTCGTTGTCAATGGCCCTGCATTACATTAAATCTCTCAACCTACAGTCAAAGCTCATTTATTCTTGATTTACACTCTAATCATGCAATAAGTTGGGATGTTGTGTTTATTCAGCTGAGTTAAAAACAACTACCAAATTGTAATACTTCAGCAAAGACTAACGTAACATGGCAGTTTGGCTTCTTCTTTTCTACATTTTCCTTGCACAGCTCATAGTTTTACCTTCAATTGTCCACGCCTCCCTGAAGCCGGAGTGCCAAACAACCTGCGGGGGTGTTGATATACCATATCCATTTGGCATAGGCCATGGTTGTTCTTTATCATTCAAAAGATTTCGAGCTAAATTGCTTGAAGACCAATAATAGTAGTAGCTACAAGCCTTTTGTTTACAACATAGAAATACCCAACATCTCGATCAGTCCATTCGGGCCAGGCTCGGATGAAGAACCATATATCTTGGCTATGTTTCAATTCAACAAGCAGAAACATATATTACTGGGGAGGGTTGGTCGTTTAATCTTATCAAAACTCCGTTCAGGTTCTCAAATACCCAAAACAAGTTAACAACAATTGGTGCAGAGACCCTCGCTTATTTCTTCCTTTAGATTGAGGACCTTAAGGGAATCACATATCGAGTAGCTAGGGTGTGTATCTGTAAGCTTAAGTTTAGAGGGCCTAATCAATGGTTCTTGCTCTGGCATTGGTTGTTGCCAGACTGTTGTTCCTTCAGGAATGTATAATTATGCTGTCCGCTTTGACAAAAACTATAACAATTCTTGTCACTAACTTCAGCCGTTGTAGCTATGCAGTGCTTATGGACACAAATCATTTCACGTTTAGTACCTCTTATGTCACAACATCAGACTTTTACAATCAGAACAAGGGTCAAGTATTCCAATTGTCATGGACTGGGCCATTCGCAACTTAACCTGCAAGGGTTACTATGGAGATCCCTACCTTCCTACTGGCTGCAAAGGTTAAGTATTAATCTTGCATTCTTGCTCACCTATATAGTAAATATATACATATATACACAATTATTAATTGCTCATTAATCTCATCATAGTGTATATCATGTTTCTTGTAAAACTAATGCAAAAACCTTTTCTTTATCCATCTTCTTATAATATAGGCAAGTTATAATGGTACATAGTTTCCGTTATATCCTAGATGCCATGATCAGTAGCTGAATCGACAAATTTAAATAGGATTAATCTACTAGTACTCATAATTTTGGGCTGTGTGGTGTGTATACATCAGCTCTGTATCTTTTCATTACTTAGCCACATGTCTACTCTCGGTTGGTCAAGCCAATTTCTTACATTCATTTTATAATTTAAAGGACTTATCAGGTTATTGACTACATCAAAGAGATGTCCATTCAAAATGCACTGCTCACTACATCAAAGAGATGTCTATTTACCATTTTTTACAACAATTATATATTTATTTCCGGTGTCTTTGGTGGTTTAGTAATTAGTACTCAGCAGTGCTTGTTATATATTAGTGCTGATCTTATTTGCACCTAGCCTTTTATAATGAGACTGCTATTGTATATATATTGTGTGTATTATATATAATAGGTGTGTGTTCCTTTGCTTATTAAATTTTAGAGGTCAATCAGAACAATTGATACAATTGATCCTAGAAATCCAGAAATATATGATATAGAAAATTTCTGGTACAGGATATGTTTGCCTATTCAAAGCGCTCACACTGCTCAGCCGGGATTCACAGTTCAATTGACGAAGGAATAAGGGGAGATGGGGGTCTGGACCTAAGGAATAAATGGTCTGCAATCTCGAAGATAGCCCGGCAGCAGTTGGTTAATTTAATTAAACGAAGGCAACTTCTCCATAGTCACTGAAGATCGGGCCAGCGTTGTCAGTTGTATGACGTTTTATTCATATATAGTTTCATGCCCATCGATCTTATTATTAGGTACGGGTCAGATAAATATATGGCCATCTCCAGAGTCAATGAAATTTTCCCTAAGGCAGATTTCTCCATATTTGATAAAGAGATGTCCATTTGCTTCTACTACTCGTTTTCATCTTTAAGCAAATGCTCGTGTACGAGTACGATTTATCCAAACTCTTTACATTACTCAATTTCGGCAACAAGCCAACAAAATAAAATCATATATACATGTAATTTTTTTTTTTTTTCTATATTCTTATAGAACTCTAATCATAAACTTATAAATAATTATTTTTTTCTAAATATTCAATTTTTTATTAGAGTGTATTATTAATGAAGTTCTAGTGAACAGTAATCATTACTTAATGCTGAACTTACGACTTCGTCCACCATTATTAATATCTCCCAGTTTTACTTCTCGCCTTATTAATTTAATCTCCCTTGTCGCATTCTATCCCCACAGTAACTCGGTCAGTCATGTATCAGGTATATATCCGTGTGCCTCTTCTAGCTCATTCATATATCAATTTGATAAAGATATTTGATTGCACATATGGGATTATTTTATTTTATTTTTTTGTTTTAGTTTATATCAAAAACAGTATTTATTGAGTGAAAAGTTGCGTGTTTGAAAAATGAAAAGAACTTTTTTATTGACATTTGAATTTGGGTAGCAAAAGCAGTATTGATATGCACAATGCATAATGCAGATTAATTATTGAGGTGATCTAGTAAACCATTCAGAATCTGTCTTATTCTTTTTATATTAAGAAAACAGAAAGTAATGCAATTTTTATCCCAGGTCTTTTTACATGAAAGACACATTGAGCAGCTCATCACATATATCAAATTATTTGAAGCACGAAATGCTAATATGCATAATAACTCATTTAACATGCATAATATATAGCTCATTTAACTCACAAAATTGAGCCGGATATCAATGATGTTGAATAATACAAGTATTGCACCAAAAAAAAAAAAATCATAAACAAAGTCAATAATGTACGTATCTTCATTTAACTTGTATAGTTAAGCCCGTTAATTATTGATGACGTACGGTATTAGACGTGCGTATGGCTATATATAGGACCGGTACCGCTGCGCAGACCCTTTTTTCTTGATCCGACGGTTCAAAAACACCGAAGTACTTTGAAATCGGTGCAGCACCCGATCCTGACCATCCGATCAAAAAACAGGTCAGTTTTTCTGAAAAGAAAAGCAGCGGATACGGATCCATGGCTATATCATCGCTGTATATGTATTATGACCCGTTCGTTATTATTAAAAGTCAACGGTTAAAACTTTGCTGTTATTGACGTCGTTTTCGCAGCAATTGAATTTTGGCATATACATACCAAGTGATCAAGTCTTCTATATATGCATGCAGTTTTGTACAGCCGATAGAGATGTAACAGCTATTCAGACTTGGAACTTAATAGTTAAAATTCAAAATGCATCTCATGCGATCATCAGACAATGACGTTGGAAAATAAAAAAAATCATATCCTTTTAAGCATTCTATAATCGACACCTAATATATAAGAACATGAAACGAATAAGCAACATTTTTTGCTAAAAATCTCTAATTTATATGATAAATAGAATTAATAAATAATATAAAAAATAACATCATAAAATATATATATATATATTAACTAGGCTTGGGCATATATATCGTGAGAACCATTCTATGATCTAATGGCAAAGGCAGTTTGACCAATTCTTGCAAAGATTTATTATCAATTCTTCAAAAAGTTATATTACCAAACGGATGCGTGTCGAATTAATGACGCAAAACTAAAATTCCACATATATATAATCAAGGGTAGTAAAAATAGCCCCCTAAAGATCCCTCGTATAACTATCCCCCATAATCACCTCACATAAATATCCTTTGATTCACGCGCTTTCCCATGCAGTTTTCCTGGATTAATGTGTTTCCTCACGCGTAGCGCTTGAGCGTCAAAATGTGATAATATTTAGCATACGAAGTGATTATACAAAGAGTATAATGTGTTTTGACTTAAAAATGTATTTCAACTTTTTAAAACCTATTTAAGAAAATTTTTTGGTTTCAATGATAGAAAATGGATTATTTATCTGCTAAAGAGTGCTTATATTAAAAATTTGTGCTAATCATACAAAAAAATCTGAAATGGATATACAAAATGTTGATACTAAATTTTTATATTCAAAGTGATTATACTAACACATATTCGTACAAAACGTACACAAAAAGTAATTAACAAAACTTAACAAAGTGATTATACTAGCAAGAAAAACTCAAAAATGATATAAGCAAAGTGATTATATGTTGTTTCTACAAATGTTATGATTCATATACCAAATTTAAATTAAGATAAAAAAAGTGGTTATACAAAATATATGAAGTGAGTGTACTGGCATCCAAGTTGTATATATCTTCATATTGAGTGAGTGTCTTAGTAATTATGTAAGTGGTTATACTAGAAATCAAACAATGTGATTATTCCAAAATAGGATAGTTATTATAGGTAAGTGTAATTGTATGTTATTAATTAGATTAGTAGTTATACTAGATATGCAATCTCCATACAAGAAATTGTGTGTCATATAAAAATCTATTATTTTTAATGTGAAACTTGATAAAATAAATAAAAATAAGAGAAACATGGCATAGATTTTTGAGGGAACGTAAAAGAGAGGGGGAGAGAACGAAGTAGAAGATAGTGTGAGAGAGGGCGAAGGGACAAAGGGTGAGGGAGGGCGGAGGGGCGGAGGGATGGAAGGTGGAGGGAGAGGGAAAGACTGGGGAGGAAGGAAAAGAGAATGAATTAGAGGAGGAAGGAAGAGGAGGGAGAAATATTTTTGGGAATATTTTTGCGATGGTTAAGAAGATAAATAAGGGGGTTTTCAATAAAATCTCATAATTTAAATTCATTGATGATAATCCGAATTGTTCAAGCCAAGGTTATATATTTTAAATTCATATTGCTGATCATCAGAATTGTTCAAGCCATCGCAACGACGCAAGGCCCATGCAAGAAAAAAGAAAGATTGAAAAGGTACACATGGAAAACTTGAAAAGTCCATCTTCAAATTCAAGACAATATTTAGGAGAAAATTTATTGTTTGGTCCATCCTTAAATTATTATCAAAAAACTAAGTTGGTCCTTAAATTTTTATTGGCATTGATTTGATCCTTAACTTACATAAACTAGATTGTATACTTGCGCTTTGCGACGGGGTGGTATGGTGTCAATTCTGAAAAAAAAAATTGTGTACATGTAAAAAGGATAATGAATCGATAGAATGTTAGATTTACATGCTGCACGATGGGACGACGGATAGAAGGGCCGAGCGGGTGGGTACCACATGCATATTGCCGCTCGAGAGAGTGAGAGAAAGGACTGGAAAGAGAGAAATGATCTTACCAGTTGTAGGTTTGGGTCATATGTATTTATCCGTTGGTTTACTCCATACACAATAGACTAAAATATTAAAATTTTTTTATAGTCGTGAGATATATGTCCGACAAAATCTAAGTCATTCAAGCTAAAAGTATGAATTTTGATGCAAGATAACATGTCTGGTTAGATCTTCACCGCTGAATCTTATGATTAGACGGCTCTCAGCATCAAATTGATGAGAAGCCTCCATTCTCCTCAACCTTTCAGGTTAACCATTTAAGTGTAGATCACATTAGTCCTTAAACTTAAAAAAAAAGACTATTAATAGTCCTTTGGTTATATATCTTGCTGACATGGCTTCTATCATTTGCCACGTAGACTTTGAGTGCGCCACGTTTTGATATGGATAAATAAATGGAGAGCATAAGCTCATAACCTGTGAAAGAATGAATATGCATTAGAGAAGAATTGTGTTGGTTGATACATTTTGTTATATGGCGAAAGGTGTGCTTAAATTTTTAGCGAAGAAGCTAAATCATATATAGCACTAGCTTCTCATAATATAAATTTTGATTTAGGGCTTAAATGAAAATCCTGAGAAACTGAGCATTTGATTAATAGATTTCATTTTGATCTGGAGTATGTTTTTCTTTTAGTTTTTGTCTTTATTTTCTATAATACAAGATCATCTATAGTAATGCATGTACACTTGTAAGGAGGTCGTGGGTTCGAAATCTGGATAGAAGATCTTTTATAGATATTTAAATTTGAGTAGCTTGATACTTATTTTTATCTCAAACAAAATGCATGTACACCTGTAGCAATGCATGTACGGATAAATAATTTCTGGAAGCATGGACCTCCATCTTTTTGATAAAAAAGTACGTCATGTGGAATTCGAACTTAAGGTACAAATAGGGCTGTCAATGGAAGCCATTTTAATCGTTCTACCGTTTCGTTTTCGTCTATACGAAACGATCAATGCCACATTTTTTTGTTTCGTTCCAAAAACGAAACAGTTAGTGCAAATCTCTAAGCTGGTTTCGTCCGTTAAACGAAACAGTCAACAAAAACAGTCTGTTCCGTTTCGTTAGTTTTGTTTAATTCGTATATGAATTCTACCTCTCTGTTATTGCTTGATTGCAGAGAAAAAAAGCGAAGTCTGGGTGCTTTTGGATATGTCGGCATTTGGATGTTGAAAGACGATTAAGGGTAATGGACAAGCTCGTTTGTCCTTGATGGTTTTACCTCTTAGTTGCACCAAGTTGTTTCCTTCCGAAACTGCTATACACTACTTTGCTCGCCTCTAGGCTTCATGCATCGTGCGAGTTGACTCTCACTTCAGGTTTATGGTCAGTTTTCTATTCTTGATCTGGTCATTTGTGAGATTTGTGGTAGTGTTTTGTTGAATTAGCAGTTGGTGAATCGGGTATTGGTGCGTTGTGGTACTTGAGGTATGAGATGACATTTGTGGTTGAGCTTGTTCTATGTGGATGGACATTGTGTTATATTATCGTCTTTCGTAGCACTGTTGGGCACCTCGTTGGTTTGGCTTGTATGGTAGTGAGAGCTTGAATATCAATTACCCTTTTGTGGTTTGGGTACTTGGATGTTTGTTGCGGCCTCCATTTTGGTTTTGAAGGAGTGAGTTTGGTACAGTCGGATGTTTCCGGCTTGACATAGTCTTTATTGGGGTGTCGATGGTACCGTTTGTCCTGGTGTTTGAGATGTGGATGCTCCATGTGATTTGGAGATTTGGTTTGGTACCATTGTTGTCCCGGATTTGGGATTTGAGTTCTCCATGAGATTTGGAGTTTGTGCCACCGATGCGGGTTTTGCATCTTGAGACTATGTTGTTGTCACTCTGGAAGTTGAGCAATTTGGATTTCAACCCGTTTGTTCGCCATTAGCTTTGAGGGCACCGAGTTTGAGTTTATGGCAATCATTTGAGGCTATGGAGGTTTTTGTCCTTGTGCTTGAGTCTCGTTCGGATTGCATCAAGGTACTTCTTCGGTGTTGCATTTTGGTTTGTGCTTGGTCTAGCAGTGGATGCCTGGAGCACAATTTCAGCTAAGGTGGAGCTTGCTCGGGATTGTTTGTGGTGACTCGTTGTTAGAGTCCGTTATGTTTGCTTCTAGCCTTGTGCTAGTTTGGTTGCTAGCATTCGCTAGTTGCGTTTTTATGCTTTTAGTATTTTGTGTAGGTTAGTTTTATGCTTGGTTTGTTTTAGTACAATTCGGTCCAAGGTGGAGATTGTTACATATGGTCCGAATTGTATTTTGGGTCTACGGGCCTTGTATGTTTGTTGCTTCTTTATATTTGTATTGTAATATGAGAACTAAGTGAGAGAATATAATTTTTCTGAAACTTGGGTCTCTTCTCTTGCTCTCTCCCTCCCTCAAAACCCTAGGTTGCCGGAGAGGCCGGTCGGCGGCCTCCCCTAGCCGCGTTCTCACCGATCCGTTCTAACAGGATCTCAATGTATGTTGGGTACCTTACTCATTCATCATTGCTTTTATATTTTTCATTGTTGTTTGTAAGAATTTTATTTTGTGGAGTCTCATTTGTAAAATTTGTAAAATGACTAATAAAACTCAGAAAATGAAAAATGGGATGTGTGCTTCCGACATATCTGTTCTTCCTGCCGCTTTCTCCAAAAACCCTAACATCTCATAACTGGTATTAGAGCCGTCGTTGTCATTGCCGCTGTCGCCGCTGCCTGGCTCTCCGATGGTGGTCGTAGTCGTTGCCGCTGCCGTCGCATTCGCCGTCGCTGCATTGCTCTCTTATCTCCGATGCGGCTGAGTCACGCCTGCTGCTGCCTTTTGTTTCCCATGCCCGCTGGTGAGTCGCGCACGAAGCTGAAAAAGAAATCGCAAGCGATTTCTGATTTCTGTCGAGTAATCGCTGTTGCTTGTTCCACTGTGGTGGAATTTCTGGTGTGCTGCACGAAATTAGAATAGACGACCGCGTGGAAGCTGGCAAGCTGCTACTTCTAATCTCATTTTTTTTTTTTTTTGCTGTGATGAGCAGCGCTGATACATTCGGTTCATTTTCATTTGGTTAGTGGTGATTGTGAATCACCTTACACGAATTGCATTTATCATGTGATTATGCATGCTAGTATTATATTTATGCAAATTAGTTTTATTATTATGCATGCATAACATGTTATTATGGTTGTTTATCAAGTAATATATCTATTATGCATAATTAACTACTCATCTTGCATAATAAGCAATCTAACGTGCATAATAACATCAAACAAATATTATGCGAAAGATAAAATATAGATAAAGTAAGAGGGAAGGGATGTTAAATTTGAAAGAAGTAAGAGAAATAACATGATAGAGAGTAGAAATCAATTCATAAAGTACATTGAATGAGAGATTTTTGAGAGGGAGGAGAGAAGAGGAGGGACTCTAATTGAGAGGAGAGGAGAGGGGAGGGAAAGGGAGATAACTCTATTTGAGAGGAGGTGACGATTGAGAGGAGAGGAGAGTTAGAGGGAGGGGGAGGAGGAACAGGCGGAGAGAAAGAAGCAGAGGAGGGAGGGTGAAGGGAGAGATCGATTGGGAAGAATGGAGAATTAATTGAACTGCGTATCAATGACGAGAGCGGTAGTCGTATCGCCATATTATTTCCCAAAAAAATACGCTAACATGAAAAATTCTATGGTAGGGATGCCCCTACCATGCAAGCATGCATACATGGTAGGGGCCAACCAATAGAAAATTGACACATAATTTTAAGTCTTCTTACACGTCAATTACTATTTGTCTCTCATAATAGTTGCTCTTGTTTCCTATTATTTACCACTAATCACGCACTGTATTTTATTTGAATGGAAGAGGCCAACCAATAGAAAATTCAATGGAAGGGGAGAAAAATGGAATGGAAATGTATGGGAGTGAAGGGGAGGGAGAAATTTTATTTGAGTCATCTGCTCCATAAGTGAAGGGGAGAAAATAGAAGGGAATGCGATTATGAGAGTGTACCCTCCTCGACACCCCAAATTGGGGGTGACAATTTTGGGCTCTCCAATGGAACAAAGTTACTCTCTCTACCATACCCTTCCATCCATGTTTTTTTAGTGGAGCAAGTAAAATTGTTTATTTTTCCTTTCCCTCCCTTCCATTTCCATCCTTTCCCCCCATGTGGAGCACAGCCTAAGAAGATCATCACGTGAACTTGTATGTCATTAATTCAAGGGTAAATTTTTTAGGAGGTCACTGAATTTTGCTCCAAATTCATAATTGGTCACTAAATTTTCATTTATTCATTTTGGGTCATTAAACTTTGATGTTTGACTAAATATGGCCACTCTTTTAGTTTTTCCATCTAACTTAACGGAATAGTTAAGATATGGCATCAATTTGAAATTTTGGACATATATATATTTTTTATGTAAAACTTAAAAGTGTAAGAATATAAAAAATACAAATTAATTTTTGGTTTAATATTCTTTATGCCAAAATTTTTTTTCACATTTTATGAATGTCACAATTTATATATTTATATGAAAAATGAATATTATGAATAATTTTTGAAAAAAATAACTTTTGTAAAAGAAAAAAATAAAAGAAAATTAACTTCTATCTTACAATTGGAGGATACTGCAACCAGTTGTTAACTTATTGCTAAGTCTTTGGCTTTATTTGTGTTATGGGCAGGTGAGGATTGGAGCTCCTGTGCAATTGGAGGATACTGAAGAAGGGACTGTGCACCTGATTCCTTCACTGCTTTTCGATGTTATTTTGTAGGGTTGTGTGTGTCACAAAATCCAGTTAGATGTTTGTTATAAGTAGACTGTGATATCTTTCCTTTCAAGCAGTGATGTTTTGTAGGAGGGTAGATAAAAGAAGAGGTAGTATTGATGTTTTCTTTCTTTTCTTTGGTATTGTGAACTTTGTAATCCTGGTTTCATCTTTGCAATGGAATCGGTAGCTCAAAAGCTACTACTTTTCATAAAAAAATAAACTTCTATCTTACATTCTCACATATTGCATACTTTATATAAAATAAAATAAATGTTTACAATCAAAATTGAAGTTATATTAATTATTGTGTTAAGTTGGATGAGAAAACTAATGGAGTGACCAAACTTGGACAAATATTAATTAAAGTTCTGTGGTTACAAACGGATAAATAGAATTTCAATGACCAATTATGGATTTGAGGTAAAGTTTAGTGACCTCTTACTCTTAAGAGAATATCTCTATGTACCCCGAATCTTGTACCCCGCTCGTGTACCCCGGACAATTGTGAAAGTCTTTATAAGGAATTCCGCAAGTTAAAAGAACTGTTGGATCAGATGTAACACCACGAGGCAACTTTTTGACTAATATTGTTTTTGCAAAGCCGTGAAACTAACCAATCTAACAAGTCTAGGCCATGCGTGCGACAATGTCAGATTTGATCTGGCTGGGCACACGATATCAAATTGAACATTTGATGATAGGAAAGTATAACATATTCTCATCTATGCTATTTTGGATGACATTATTTACGGTTTTACACTATGAAGTTCTCATCAATATGCAAATACAATTTAAGAAAAAACGAAAATGTGCATATACTAGTCAAATTAAAAACATATAAATTGGTCAAATATTTATAACCGTACAATCACAAAATATAAACACATGAAATAAAAATATAAGCACCTGAATAAACACATGAATTGGTCTAATTATAATCGACAAGCGCAAAATACAAACACATGAAATAGAAATATAAACACCTGAAAGAATAGAAATATAAACACATAAATCGGTCAAATTATAAATACTCGACTGGAAAATATAAGTACATGATGTATAAAATATAACACAAAATATGTATCATATAGATCGTAAAAACATTATATGAACTGAAACAAAAAAAAAAAAAATCGGGAGCTGTCAAGGAAGTAATTCACATCCAATATTGTCCGTCGAAAGTCCAAATTAACGATTCAATCTCAGCACGATTCCGTTTGTTTCCATTTTTCTCTGCGCCTCAATATCCTGATATGGTATAATTAGTTGGGGTATAGGAGCGGGGTACACGGTGCGGGGTTGAATTAGCATAACCATGGTTTGAAAAATCGTCCGAGTCCAGACTCGGCCGGTGATGAGACAAGTTTATGGCGAGTCTTCGGAGTAGGCGTGTTACGAAGCAAAAATCGCCGGAATCATCACGAATCGGCCGAGTTTTCATCCGAGTTGTCCGAGTTTTCATCCGAGTCATCTGAGTTTTCGACTGTAGAGTGCACATATTGTGCTTTTTTACTTTTTCAAATTGTAAAAAAATAAATAAAATAAGCTTAAATATTTGAGTGTAATATTATGAAAATAAGCTTATTGAGTGTAAAAAAAAATAAGCTTATTTGAACTATTATTATTATTATTATTATTTTGTAGCTCTATTTTTTTGGTATGTATTTCTATTAAATGTGAGAACATATCGGACTTTCTATCTGGTATGTATTTGTATAAATTAATGGATTATTTGAGTGTAATATTTTGTTTTAACATTATTTTGCGATTAAACAATTTTTTTTTTACATTTTTTTCTAATTTTTTTGGTGAAAAATAAGCTTTTTCCTGAAAAATCTGAGTTTCCGAGCCGAGTCGGCCGTTTCCGGCCGAGTCGGCTGAATCCGAGTCCACGGTCAAGTGGCCGAGTCCGATTCCGATAACGAGTTTGCGAACCTTGAGCATACAGCTTGACAATTCGCAGCAAAGAGGTTTGAACAAAACTTGCCAGCCAACATTTCCAATTTATGTGCTCGGGGAGGAGGGCCCTAATTGAGACGGATAGCCTTGAGATAGGTAGCGACCCGAATTGAAGGACGGAAAGCAATCCGTTCTCTCGAGTATGGAAGGAATATCTCTTCTAGTTAAAAGCCTCTGATTTCCAAATTCGGGTACTACACCCCGATTCGCGCTTATAGGCTTGCTTGCCTACTTTAGGTAACCTACTCGGTCTCTCTCAGCCTCAGAATAATAATAATAATTCAAGTACTTTATGCTCAATTCTGTATAGCTTTACCCTTAATTCAAACTTCAAGTAGATGTAAAAAGGAAGCATAGAAAGGAGCATTGCAATTTGCATGACTATCCTCCTGTTCTTACTTGATAGCAGTCTCTTTCTTCTCAATAATTCAAACCAGGTACATGGAATTTAGGGGCTAATTAATTAGCATGACTTGACTTGGAGCAATTGAGAAGCCAGCTAATCGCAAAAATGCAATTAACAATTAATAATATTGGAAAGCACAGATTCACTCATAACTATTTCGATCTTTCTGCATTGACTGCTGCCACAAGTCATGCATGTCAATCTCAGTAATCAAAATTTAGAATTTTCTTTGTCGTCGTTGTCAATGGCCCTGCATTACATTAAATCTCTCAACCTACAGTCAAAGCTCATTTATTCTTGATTTACACTCTAATCATGCAATAAGTTGGGATGTTGTGTTTATTCAGCTGAGTTAAAAACAACTACCAAATTGTAATACTTCAGCAAAGACTAACGTAACATGGCAGTTCGGCTTCTTCTTTTCTACATTTTCCTTGCACAGTTCATAGTTTTACCTTCAATTGTCCACGCCTCCCTGAAGCCGGAGTGCCAAACAACCTGCGGGGGTGTTGATATACCATATCCATTTGGCATAGGCCATGGTTGTTCTTTATCATTCAAAAGATTTCGAGCTAAATTGCTTGAAGACCAATAATAGTAGTAGCTACAAGCCTTTTGTTTACAACATAGAAATACCCAACATCTCGATCAGTCCATTCGGGCCAGGCTCGGATGAAGAACCATATATCTTGGCTATGTTTCAATTCAACAAGCAGAAACATATATTACTGGGGAGGGTTGGTCGTTTAATCTTATCAAAACTCCGTTCAGGTTCTCAAATACCCAAAACAAGTTAACAACAATTGGTGCAGAGACCCTCGCTTATTTCTTCCTTTAGATTGAGGACCTTAAGGGAATCACATATCGAGTAGCTAGGGTGTGTATCTGTAAGCTTAAGTTTAGAGGGCCTAATCAATGGTTCTTGCTCTGGCATTGGTTGTTGCCAGACTGTTGTTCCTTCAGGAATGTATAATTATGCTGTCCGCTTTGACAAAAACTATAACAATTCTTGTCACTAACTTCAGCCGTTGTAGCTATGCAGTGCTTATGGACACAAATCATTTCACGTTTAGTACCTCTTATGTCACAACATCAGACTTTTACAATCAGAACAAGGGTCAAGTATTCCAATTGTCATGGACTGGGCCATTCGCAACTTAACCTGCAAGGGTTACTATGGAGATCCCTACCTTCCTACTGGCTGCAAAGGTTAAGTATTAATCTTGCATTCTTGCTCACCTATATAGTAAATATATACATATATACACAATTATTAATTGCTCATTAATCTCATCATAGTGTATATCATGTTTCTTGTAAAACTAATGCAAAAACCTTTTCTTTATCCATCTTCTTATAATATAGGCAAGTTATAATGGTACATAGTTTCCGTTATATCCTAGATGCCATGATCAGTAGCTGAATCGACAAATTTAAATAGGATTAATCTACTAGTACTCATAATTTTGGGCTGTGTGGTGTGTATACATCAGCTCTGTATCTTTTCATTACTTAGCCACATGTCTACTCTCGGTTGGTCAAGCCAATTTCTTACATTCATTTTATAATTTAAAGGACTTATCAGGTTATTGACTACATCAAAGAGATGTCCATTCAAAATGCACTGCTCACTACATCAAAGAGATGTCTATTTACCATTTTTTACAACAATTATATATTTATTTCCGGTGTCTTTGGTGGTTTAGTAATTAGTACTCAGCAGTGCTTGTTATATATTAGTGCTGATCTTATTTGCACCTAGCCTTTTATAATGAGACTGCTATTGTATATATATTGTGTGTATTATATATAATAGGTGTGTGTTCCTTTGCTTATTAAATTTTAGAGGTCAATCAGAACAATTGATACAATTGATCCTAGAAATCCAGAAATATATGATATAGAAAATTTCTGGTACAGGATATGTTTGCCTATTCAAAGCGCTCACACTGCTCAGCCGGGATTCACAGTTCAATTGACGAAGGAATAAGGGGAGATGGGGGTCTGGACCTAAGGAATAAATGGTCTGCAATCTCGAAGATAGCCCGGCAGCAGTTGGTTAATTTAATTAAACGAAGGCAACTTCTCCATAGTCACTGAAGATCGGGCCAGCGTTGTCAGTTGTATGACGTTTTATTCATATATAGTTTCATGCCCATCGATCTTATTATTAGGTACGGGTCAGATAAATATATGGCCATCTCCAGAGTCAATGAAATTTTCCCTAAGGCAGATTTCTCCATATTTGATAAAGAGATGTCCATTTGCTTCTACTACTCGTTTTCATCTTTAAGCAAATGCTCGTGTACGAGTACGATTTATCCAAACTCTTTACATTACTCAATTCGGCAACAAGCCAACAAAATAAAATCATATATACATGTAATTTTTTTTTTTTTCTATATTCTTATAGAACTCTAATCATAAACTTATAAATAATTACTTTTTTCTAAATATTCAATTTTTTATTAGAGTGTATTATTAATGAAGTTCTAGTGAACAGTAATCATTACTTAATGCTGAACTTACGACTTCGTCCACCATTATTAATATCTCCCAGTTTTACTTCTCGCCTTATTAATTTAATCTCCCTTGTCGCATTCTATCCCCACAGTAACTCGGTCAGTCATGTATCAGGTATATATCCGTGTGCCTCTTCTAGCTCATTCATATATCAATTTGATAAAGATATTTGATTGCACATATGGGATTATTTTATTTTATTTTTTTGTTTTAGTTTATATCAAAAACAGTATTTATTGAGTGAAAAGTTGCGTGTTTGAAAAATGAAAAGAACTTTTTTATTGACATTTGAATTTGGGTAGCAAAAGCAGTATTGATATGCACAATGCATAATGCAGATTAATTATTGAGGTGATCTAGTAAACCATTCAGAATCTGTCTTATTCTTTTTATATTAAGAAAACAGAAAGTAATGCAATTTTTATCCCAGGTCTTTTTACATGAAAGACACATTGAGCAGCTCATCACATATATCAAATTATTTGAAGCACGAAATGCTAATATGCATAATAACTCATTTAACATGCATAATATATAGCTCATTTAACTCACAAAATTGAGCCGGATATCAATGATGTTGAATAATACAAGTATTGCACCAAAAAAAAAAAAATCATAAACAAAGTCAATAATGTACGTATCTTCATTTAACTTGTATAGTTAAGCCCGTTAATTATTGATGACGTACGGTATTAGACGTGCGTATGGCTATATATAGGACCGGTACCGCTGCGCAGACCCTTTTTTCTTGATCCGACGGTTCAAAAACACCGAAGTACTTTGAAATCGGTGCAGCACCCGATCCTGACCATCCGATCAAAAAACAGGTCAGTTTTTCTGAAAAGAAAAGCAGCGGATACGGATCCATGGCTATATCATCGCTGTATATGTATTATGACCCGTTCGTTATTATTAAAAGTCAACGGTTAAAACTTTGCTGTTATTGACGTCGTTTTCGCAGCAATTGAATTTTGGCATATACATACCAAGTGATCAAGTCTTCTATATATGCATGCAGTTTTGTACAGCCGATAGAGATGTAACAGCTATTCAGACTTGGAACTTAATAGTTAAAATTCAAAATGCATCTCATGCGATCATCAGACAATGACGTTGGAAAATAAAAAAAATCATATCCTTTTAAGCATTCTATAATCGACACCTAATATATAAGAACATGAAACGAATAAGCAACATTTTTTGCTAAAAATCTCTAATTTATATGATAAATAGAATTAATAAATAATATAAAAAATAACATCATAAAATATATATATATATATTAACTAGGCTTGGGCATATATATCGTGAGAACCATTCTATGATCTAATGGCAAAGGCAGTTTGACCAATTCTTGCAAAGATTTATTATCAATTCTTCAAAAAGTTATATTACCAAACGGATGCGTGTCGAATTAATGACGCAAAACTAAAATTCCACATATATATAATCAAGGGTAGTAAAAATAGCCCCCTAAAGATCCCTCGTATAACTATCCCCCATAATCACCTCACATAAATATCCTTTGATTCACGCGCTTTCCCATGCAGTTTTCCTGGATTAATGTGTTTCCTCACGCGTAGCGCTTGAGCGTCAAAATGTGATAATATTTAGCATACGAAGTGATTATACAAAGAGTATAATGTGTTTTGACTTAAAAATGTATTTCAACTTTTTAAAACCTATTTAAGAAAATTTTTTGGTTTCAATGATAGAAAATGGATTATTTATCTGCTAAAGAGTGCTTATATTAAAAATTTGTGCTAATCATACAAAAAAATCTGAAATGGATATACAAAATGTTGATACTAAATTTTTATATTCAAAGTGATTATACTAACACATATTCGTACAAAACGTACACAAAAAGTAATTAACAAAACTTAACAAAGTGATTATACTAGCAAGAAAAACTCAAAAATGATATAAGCAAAGTGATTATATGTTGTTTCTACAAATGTTATGATTCATATACCAAATTTAAATTAAGATAAAAAAAGTGGTTATACAAAATATATGAAGTGAGTGTACTGGCATCCAAGTTGTATATATCTTCATATTGAGTGAGTGTCTTAGTAATTATGTAAGTGGTTATACTAGAAATCAAACAATGTGATTATTCCAAAATAGGATAGTTATTATAGGTAAGTGTAATTGTATGTTATTAATTAGATTAGTAGTTATACTAGATATGCAATCTCCATACAAGAAATTGTGTGTCATATAAAAATCTATTATTTTTAATGTGAAACTTGATAAAATAAATAAAAATAAGAGAAACATGGCATAGATTTTTGAGGGAACGTAAAAGAGAGGGGGAGAGAACGAAGTAGAAGATAGTGTGAGAGAGGGCGAAGGGACAAAGGGTGAGGGAGGGCGGAGGGGCGGAGGGATGGAAGGTGGAGGGAGAGGGAAAGACTGGGGAGGAAGGAAAAGAGAATGAATTAGAGGAGGAAGGAAGAGGAGGAAGGAAGAGGAGGGAGAAATATTTTTGGGATGGTTAAGAAGATAAATAAGGGGGTTTTCAATATATCTCATAATTTAAATTCATTGATGATCATCCGAAATGTTCAAGCCAAGGTTATATATTTTAAATTCATATTGCTGATCATCAGAATTGTTCAAGCCATCGCAACGACGCAAAGCCCATGCAAGAAAAAAGAAAGATTGAAAAGGTACGCATGGAATCTTGAAAAGTCCATCTTCAAATTCAAGACAATATTTAGGGGAAAATTTATTGTTTGGTCCATCCTTAAATTATTATCAAAAAACTATGAGAGAGAGTGAGAGAAAGGACTGGAAAGAGAGAAATGATCTTACCAGTTGTAGGTTTGGGTCATATGTATTTATCCGTTGATCTATTCCATACACAATAGACTAAAATATTTAAATTTTTTTATAGTCGTGAGATATATGTCCGACAAAATCTAAGTCATTCAATCTAAAAGTATGAATTTTGATGCAAGATAACATGTCTGGTTAGATCTTCACCGCTGAATCTTATGATTAGACGGCTCTCAGCATCAAATTGATGAGAAGCCTCCATTTTCCTCAACCTTTCAGGTTAACCGTTTAAGTGTAGATCACATTAGTCCTTAAACTTAAAAAAAAAAAGACTATTAATAGTCCTTTGGTTATATATCTTGCTGACATGGCTTCTATCATTTGCCACGTAGACTTTGAGTGCGCCACGTTTTGATATGGATAAATAAATGGAGAGCATAAGCTCATAACCTGTGAAAGAATGAATATGCATTAGAGAAGAATTGTGTTGGTTGATACATTTTGTTATATGGCGAAAAGTGTGCTTAAATTTTTAGCGAAGAAGCTAAATCATATATAGCACTAGCTTCTCATAATATAAATTTTGATTTAGGGCTTAAATGAAAATCCTGAGAGAAACTGAGCATTTGATTAATAGATTTCATTTTGATCTGGAGTATGTTTTTCTTTTAGTTTTTGTCTTTATTTTCTGTAATACAAGATCATCTATAGCAATGCGTGTACGGATTAATAAATTCTGGAAGCATGGACCTCCATCTTTTTGATAAAAAGTACGCCATGTGGAATTCGAACTTAAGGTACAAATAGGGCTCTCAACGGAAGCGATTTTAATCGTTCTACCGTTTTTTCTGTACGAAACGATCAATGCCACATTTTTTTGTTTCGTTCCAAAAACGAAACAGTTAATGCAAATCTCTAAGCTGGTTTCATCCGTTAAACGAAATAGTCAACGAAAACAGTCTGTTCCTTTTCGTTAGTTCTGTTTAATTTGTATATGAATTCTACCTCTCTATATAAGAGGTCATAGGCTCAAACTCAAATTAGTAGGGGTGTAAACGGGTTGGGTTGGTCGGGTTTCGTATTGATTGACAATCCAAATTATTCTAGTCGGGTTGCACAAAATTCAATCCATAACTAACTAACAAATAATAAAAACCGTTCAATTCGGGTTTCAACTTTGGCGGTCGGGTACCGTGGGTTTCATGGGTTTCAATTTAAGATATTAATTGTCAAAAAGTATAAGTGAAACTAAGTTCCGTTGAAAAAAATAAGACAAAAAATTTCAATATGCAGTAATAAAGTAAAATAAAAATAAATTGTAATTAAAAATTTTAAGTATAACAAAAAGTCATTACATTTCAATAGCGATATTGTGTCTTTATTTAGAATAATATAAATTATTTTAATAAATCTAAACAAGTTGGTCGGGTCGGATTTTACCGAACATATTTTACAAATTCCGTAAACAAACGATGCCTAACCAACTATAATCAAAATCCGTAATTTTTCGGGTCGGGTCGGTCGGGTTCCGCGGGTTGATCGGATTGGACTTACACCCCTACAAATTAGAGATCCTTTATGAATATTTAAGATTTAAAGAGTTAGGCAACTTGCAATCTCAGCCTTATTAAAAAGGGATATGCTAACTGTCTCTTAAGAAAAATCTCCTTTAAATGTCCTCCTACAGTACACCCTCTTGTACATAAGGTATAAACACTCCAAAGTAACAGATATGAACACCCAACAATACATTATATAAATACTCAAATTGGGGCTGACGGTCATTCACCAAAATGTGGAATCTTTGACCAGTCTTAACAGAATCATTTACTAGAAAGTGGAATCTTGGATGGCCAATGCAAAATCTTCGATGTGTAGGTATGAATGCCAATTACGTCGACTATGAACACCTCATCGTGGTAGGTATGAACACCCAGAAGGATATGTATGAACACCAGATTTGTGCATACAGTTATTTACCATAACATTATGATATAAAAATTTGACTATTAAGTGGTGGGACCCGACTTTTAGAGTCAAAACAAATATGTAATTAGTAAGAATCTGAATCTTGAAATAGAATCTTTATGGAATCTTGGTGGGGGACATTGATGCACCGCATTTATATCTGCCTTTTTACTAGACTTGCACCTTTATTTTGACCTAAGATTCCTAAGTTCATATGCATTTAGGTAGTAGTAGAATGTCTAGAATCTGGTTACTGCTTTGCTTTGGTCCAATTTTCAGGAAAAATGGAGCTTTTGGAGCTATTTGGACTCGACTTGGAGCACGGAGCGACATTGTGGCGCTGGAATACACTCCTTGCGGGCCGCAGACAACACCTTGCGGGCTGCAAGCATCCTGAAACTGCAGAATTCTACATCTTGCTGGCGCTGGCATCCGTCTGCTGGGTAGCGAGCGCTAAATTAAGCACCTTGCGGGCCGCAAACACGACCTTGCGGGCCACAAGGAGGTAAAAACTTTCTAGACTTCTATTTTCTGGCACTCGCAACAGCCAAGAGTTATTTCAAGCAACCGACAGTGCTATTTCAGGCACTTGCGACCCGCAAGACCCTTCTTGCGGCCCGTAAGGAGGTCAAAACCGACTGGAACTTCTATTTTTTGGCGCACTCACTTATTTTAGGCTATCTCTTTTGGAATCTCTACCTAATTTCGCCCCTAGAGATCAGAAGTCGGTTGTTTATTTCTGGGAGCATCCTCGCCTATATAAGCATCATCTTTGAGGGTTCTAGAGGAAGGTTGTGTTAGGAGTTAAGTTATAGTCAAGTTTTAGGGAGTCAAGAGAAGGTGGGAGCGCCGCTCAAGTCAAGAAAACGGTTACTCGTGCCTTCTTAATCTTCATCGGTGTTTTCTTTTTCTCTTACTTGTTTTTGTTTTCCTTAGTCATGTCTGAGTAGTTTTCTTAGTTCTTAGGGTCTAGGATGATGTTTGTTTGTATGGATTAACTGTATGCTTGTTTTACTTTAGTTGTTTTCAATTTACTTGGCTTTTACTTGAAATTGTGCTTTTACCTTTGCTTGTTTGTTTGGTAAGCCCGCGGATTAGGCCAAATCCGGTGTGGTTAATTACATCAACTGACCAAGAATTGTTATTTGCACTAATTGGATTGATAGTTTACTGTCCTAGAGTACCCGAGAGGAGAAATTGCGGTTTGACGAGAATTAGATCGAATCCTAGAACAAAAGTAAATTGAATTCAGGTTTAGAGATAAATCTATAAATTTCTATTAAACTAAAAGTGTTAAAAGTACCAAAATGTGACAACTGAGGTCCTTGTAACGACTTAGGTTTAGTTAGAAATTGATAACTTGAGTTAAAACACCGAACCAGAACATAAACAGCTTTCTGTTAGTTACTTGCTGTCCGCAAGCAAAAGTTGTGACCCGCAAGCCTCTGCAGATAGCTGTATAACAGTGGTGCAGCGTTGCTTGTGACGCGAGAGATATCTTGTGGCCTACAAGCATTGGTTATCCTCTGACAATACCCCTTACGACTCGCAAGAGAAATCTTGCGGGCCGCAAACAGTTGATCCAGACAGCAAACTGATTCTGAAAACCCTAGGAACGCCTTTTTAATATCTGTTTTAAGTCTTTACCTTCTGTTATTTACTTTTAATTGTTTAGGAAACAAATCTCAAACAAACCCCCCCCTTTTTATACCAAAAATACCAAAAATATTATCTGTTAGGATTAGAAACGAGTTTAGAGTCTAGTTTAAGAATTAATTCCGTCCCTGTGGATTCGACCCCAACTATACTGCATTAGATCATACGCTTGCGATCGAGGACATATCTAGGGTATTAAAAGCCTATACACTTCACGCGTACCAGACATTTAAGGAGACAAAAGAATGGGATAAAAAGATTTTCTCTATTAAAAATAGAGTGAGAAGTTATATAGGCTTGGGATTATTAATTGGTAGAGGTGGCAAAACCCGACCCGACCCGATATTATTCTAGATTATAGACCCGAAACCCGATCCGGACCCGACTTAAACCCGAATTACCCGAGCCCTAGATAACTCAAAATTGGGTGACCCAAAACCCGACCCGACTTGAAACAGTAGGGTCAACCCCATATAACACAACTCAAACAGTCCGATCCGATGCGATCTGACTTAACCCGATCTGTTCTTAAGAGCATTCAAATTTGATTGAGCAAGAATTGAAAATAGTTATCATTAGTCACATAGGATAGGACAAAGTTTTTTGGAGAGTTTCTTATGTTGCCTTATTTGTTATAGTTAGAACCATAGATGACTCAGTAGGTTGAGACTAGATCAGATGACCCGAAATCTAACTCGAATCGATACCCGACTTGATCTGACCCGACTTAACCCTTGACCCCACAAAAGGCAGCGCTTGTTGACCTGAGACCCGACCCGGCCAGACCCGAACCGACCTGTGACCAGATCAAAAGATTGTCTTGTTGACCCGGAAACCCGACCCGCCCTGACTCGACTCGACATGTGACCCGATAAATGTCAGTTACTATTGACCTGAAGCCCGGCCCACCCTAACCCGACTCGACCCGTGACCCGATAAATGGTGGCTACTGCTCACCCAAAACCTGACATGCGCTGACCCGATCCGACCCATAACCCGAATTTTGCCTGGTCAAACTAACCCGAACCTAACCTGCCCCGAGCCGACCCGACCCGAACCCGCCCGACCCAACCCGATTGCCACCTCTAATAATCGGAAAACATGTTGAGTCGACCCTATAAAGTAGGCCGCCCATCCACACCTCTCACAATCTTACACACCTACATGTACCCATGTGCTTGTCACAGTTGCATAAATGTTTACTAAAAACCGTAATGTATCTGTTTACTAGAAAATGATATATGTTGATCAGAAATATATAAATGTTTACTGAAAAATGATATTTGTTCATTAAAAATACGGTGGACTGGTGGATAGATAAAATGGGTGGTCACTCTAGCTATTACTCTTATTAATTAGTGCCCGTACCTGCAGACTCAAACAATCCAATATTCTCTATTGAAAAATAAATAGTATACATTATCTTTTTTTTTTTTTTGTTTAATATTGTTGTTTTCTTAATGAAACAAAACAGCTGACATGATCATAACAATTTTCTTATATTTAGAACGTGTTTGGACTTGGGACAAAATTATTGTCTTTATATACAGCAAGATTACAGTGAAGTATGCCTCATCTACGCAGAAATCACAATCCTCATGGCTCCAACATCCTTTAAACAAACAGAAAAAGAAAAAAAAATAGAAGCAACCACAGAGATGATAGAATTCCAATCAGAAACTTTCATTAAGCATTACTCTCCGGTCAGAAGATCGATGACAACAGCGATGCTAATTATCATGGTGATCGTGCAGTACTTCCATCCAGCCGAATCAGTTAAACCGGCTATTGCGCAACCAGGATGCCAAGATACCTGTGGTGGCGTTTCAATCCCCTACCCTTTTGGCATCAATCCGAACTGTTTCATGAGTGGATTCGAGGTATTATGCAACACAACATCTAATCCACCGAAACTCATTTTTCATACTGTCGCAGTCCACAACATCTCTCTCTCGTCAGGTCAAGTTACGGTGAATAATCCCATATCGTCCGTCTGCTACCGTAATGCCACTCCAACTGGTGTTGAATATGATTCATACCATTGGAACCTTTCTGGAACACCATTCTTTTTCAACAATGAAAAGAATAAGTTCACAGTCATGGGCTGTGAAACACTTGCCTACATTTATTTTGGCAATGAGACGAATCTGAATTGGGGAGGGTGTGTCCTGGTTTGCAACAGTCCAGGCAATATAATTAACGGATCTTGCTCTGGGATTGGTTGCTGCCAAACAGCTATTCCCCAAATGACAAACTATTATAGTATTGAGTTCGCTACGACGTTTAATAACTCAGGTGTCTACAACTTCAGCCGTTGCGGTTATGCTCTCATCATGCAAGATGCTGGATTTAAATTCAACTCCGATTATATCACTACCAATAAGCTATATGATGATCAGTACATGCCAATAGTCCTCGATTGGTCTGTCGGAAACGAGACTTGTGATATTGCACGAAATAAAACCTCTTATGCATGCATCAGTGATAACAGTGTCTGTGTGGACTCAACTAATGGCCGAGGTTACTTGTGCAATTGCTCAACTGGTTACGAAGGCAATCCATACCTGACAGGAGGTTGCAAAGGTACTCTCCCTTTTTTTTAATTAATTCTTTTCTAAGACCTTGGCAATTGCATGGTCTTTCGATCTCTGATTATTTTCAAAACTTCTCTGGGTTATCTTCTCTAACTTCATTTATTTGATTTTCTTTAACAAGAAATAGCCTTTGCAAAATCGTGACAGCTAAAATATCAAAGCTTTTGACCTTTAGATAACAAAACAGTCATAAAATACTCCTTTTTTTTCTAGTACAGAATCTCCTTCTATCTCAATTCAGAAACATCAAGCATCTATTAAATAACTGTCTATTCATCTATAGACATATAACTTTCAGAACAATTCTATCAATTTCATAACTTTTATATCAAATTTGTATCCTATAAACTCTATAGATGTCTAATTTGTAGACGCTAAGTAACACTCATCTCAATTCATTTTGATGTCAAATACTGGAAATAAAACTTTGTGTAATTTTCTATTAATACAATCGTTAGAAGTCTCCTTAATCTCAACCAATTTCCAAAAATTCTCTGTCCGTTCCGCGGTCTCTTCTTAGACTTTCTTAAGCTTTCTTTAGTCTCTTTAGCATCTTAATCTTTCTAAACATAACTCCTTGGCACATATTTAAAGGTACTCCTTAAGACTTCTTTTGTTTCAAACTCTTTTTTTTTTTTTTTGGACTGGTAGGTAAAATACCAATCAAACTTTTCATAAAAAATAAAATAGTACAAAATATTTACATATGCCCAAAAATAAAAAAGAGAGAGAGAAAAGAATAAGCAACAACAATGCACATTTAGTGGCAGCTTCGATGGGGAATCATACAATAAATGGATGTGAGGTAAGGCGGGGGTGAGCCGCGGTGCAAAGCCGAGACTAGGCGGGAGGCGACATGGAGGCAAGCAGGTTAGGGAGCTGCAAAGAGGTGAGGCACGAGACTAGGCAGTTCAGAGGCGAACAAATTATGATGCAGAGGCGAGGTGGGAGGTGGTGCATAGCGGCCGCGGGCGAAGCTGTCGTGGTTGCAAGGGTTTATGCACAGGAGTTAGAAAGGAGAGAAAAATGTACAAGTGTGCAAAGGTTGAAAGAAGAATGCTTGGGTTTTTCATCTCGCTAGTTTTGTCTTGTCGAGTCTCCTATATCCACTTAAGAGTCGCTTAAGTGACTTGGATGGGACTTTTCTTAATTTTTTTTCTTTCGTTTTAGACTTAATTAGGCCTTACCCAAAACTTTAAGGAGACTGTATACATGACTAAGCATTTGCTTATCTAAATTTAGTCATTAGTCCAAATTGGAGCTCCCTAGCTCCAACTGTAATGACCTCAATTTTTATGATAGAATTGAAACAAACTCAATCAGCCATCTGCTGTGCTTTAATTAAAATACAAGGTGCCAAATACAAATAAGTCATAAATATTAATTTCATGCCACAATTAATATAAACCCCTAATTTAATTCAAAATACCATTTGACAAATAATTTCAATAACATATATCAATTTAAAACAAAATACTGCGGAAATTTTTGAAACAAATACATAATAAATAAAACTCAATCTTGGTAAGTAAAAATAAAATTTTCATTTATTAGACCACACAATATTTTTTTCCTCATCCACGAAAAATAGAGTGCTCATCCTCTATAGCGCTGCGCTGTGTAGCGCTGAACGTGGGCCGTTAGATCATTTCGGGATTCGTGCTGGTACATATCATGAGATGATCTAACGGTACGCATTCCGCGCTACACAATATGCAGCGCTACAGAGGATATGTGGAATCCGAAAAATATGCACTGGGAGATTACAATTATAATCTAACAAAGAGAACTTTCCAATGCTACCATTCGTATTTCTTGGATGGCCTATATTAAACTCTCGCATGTACCATCCAAGGCGATAATTGAAGCCATAGCCTCATAAAGATGAAATATATTTAGTAAATAAAATACTTTTATCATGATTTGTTCTGCTGTTAACATACGGAAGTTCCGATTATATGATGGAATGACCTAGCTAATAGTCCATAATTAGCAAAAAATATATATGCAAATATACACTGAGTTTAAGCTTACTTGTGGATTTTCGTAAGCATAAGCTGAAAATCATATCAAATCACATTTCAATTTTAATTTATATGGCTCATTATATTCTTTTATTTCAAAATCTTATGAGATGCAAAAATTATCTAAGTATCTTTTAAAAATTACTATACAATATTATTGAAATATTTACTGTTTTATGCATCACTTATAAAAAAAAAAAAATCCAAAACGAGTACATATAAATCTCCGAAAATGAAAAAGTTTTGTATTCTTCATAATTTTAACATAAGAAATATAATAAATATATAAACTCAAATTTGAAAATGATTTCATATGATTATGAGATTAAGCTCACAGAAGCTTCCGTTATCTTAACCTCAGCATATATTTTACTTAATTAATATACTCTCCATTATTATCTTACATATAATGTGTTTAATATATATATTGTAGATATTTATGAATGTGCCAATAGGAGTATATGTTCACCTCCGGCAACATGCATGAACACACCCGGATCATACGTATGTATATGCCCACCGGGAACACACAAGAATAACAGCACTGGAGAATGCTATAAGAATGGAAAATCTTCACTTTGGGAAAAGCTGGTTGTAGGTAATGCATAAAAAATCTACACATTCATCATGAATCCAAATTTTATAGGATATAAGAAGTTGATGTACTGTACAGGAAACTTTAAAAAGTGTAATACTTACAAGAATTTTATTATATTATATATGCAGGTATTACCGTTGGTCTCATGTTTGCCGTAATTTTCAGCTGTTCAGTGTATTTCATACACGAAAGAAAAAAAGTTGCGGCAATTAAGGAGAAATGCTTTCAACAGTATGGAGGTCAGTTGTTGTATCAAAAGATGAAGTCCAAGCAGGGATTTGCTTTTACAATATTCAAGGAAGAAGAACTGAAGGACGTTACCAACAATTTTGATGCAAAATTTGTGCTTGGAGAAGGAGGCAATGGTGCAGTATACAAAGGGACTCTAACTAATAATGAAGATGTGGCAATTAAGAGATGCAAGACAATTAATGAGAGGCAAAAAAAAGAATTTGGTAAAGAGATTCTAATCCTTTCTCAAATCAACCACAAAAATATCGTTAGGATTCTTGGGTGTTGTCTTGAGGTAGAAATTCCAATTCTGGTTTATGAGTTTGTTCCCAATGGAACACTATTTGACCTCATCCATTCAGAACACACAACACGCATCTTATTGAGCACTCGCCTCAAAATTGCTCAAGAGGCTGCCGAAGCACTTGCTTATTTGCACTTGTGGGCATCCCCTCCTATTGTTCATCGTGATGTTAAATCTTCTAACATACTTTTGGGTGTGAATTTTACGGCTAAGGTGTCGGATTTTGGCGCTTCCGTCTTAGCACCAGCAGATAAAGATCAATTCTTGACACTCGTGCAAGGGACACGAGGTTACTTAGATCCAGAATACATGCAAACCGGGCAATTGACAGTCCAAAGCGATGTGTACAGCTTTGGCGTTGTTCTTGTCGAGCTTCTAACTCGTAAAAAGGCATTCTATTTGGATGGAACAGAAGAACGATGTCTCTCATCAGCCTTTCTATCTGCTATAAAGGAGAAAAAACTTGAGGAAATTTTGGATCACCAAATCCTGGATGAGGAAAACATGAATCTTATCAATGGGGTTGCTGAGCTAGCAAAAGAATGCCTTAATATGGAAGGAGAAAAGAGACCTGAAATGAGGGAAATTGCTGAAGGTCTGGACAGGTTGAGAAAAACCATGACACATCCTTGGGTGCAAGACAACCATGAGGAGATACAGTGTCTCATGGGTGAACCCTCAAACAGTCAGTTGGAAATGACATCATATAGTCTGGAAGAAAAATCAATGCTGGCTATGGAATATGGACGGTGATTATGCATATGAACTATCTTTGCTTGTGTTCATATGGATAGTGCATAATATTTTCCTTGTTATTGTTGCTTAATTTTGCTTGTTTTAACTTTTTTATGATGTCACGTGTGGACTGTTCTTGTTAATAATTAATAAAGTATGTTTGGATCTGTTAGATATGGTCCAAATTGTATTTTGGGCCTACTGGTCTTGTATGTTTGTTGCTTCTTTTATTGTAATATGAGAACTAAGTGAGAGAATATAATTTTTCTAAAATTTGGGTCTCTTCTCTTGCTCTCTCCCTCCCTCAAAACCCTAGGTTGCCGGAGAGGCCTGTCGGCAGCCTCCCCTAGCCGCGTTCTCACTGATCCGTTCTAACAGGATCTCAATGTATGTTGGGTACCTTACTCATTCATCATTGTTTTTATATTTTTCATTATTGTTTGTAAGAATTTTATTTTATGGAGTCTCATTTGTAAAATTTGTAAAATGACTAATAAAACTCAGAAAATGAAAAATGGAATGTGTGCTTCCGACATATCTGTTCTTCCTGCCGCTTTCTCCAAAAACCCTAACATCTCACAACTGGTATTAGAGCCGTCATTGTCATTGCCGCTGTCGCCGCTGCCTGGCTCTCCAATGGTGGTCGTAGTCGTTGCCGCTGCCGTCGCATTCGCCGTCGCCGCTTTGCTCTCTTATCTCCGACGCCGTTGAGTCACGCCTGCTGCTTCCTTTTGTTTCCCCTGCCCGCTGGTGAGTCGCGCACGAAGCTGAAAAAGAAATCGCAAGCGATTTCTGATTTCTGACGAGTAATCGCTGTTGCTTGTTCCACTGTGGTGGAATTTCTGGTGTGCTGCACGAAATTAGAACAGACGACCGCGTGGAAGCTGGCAAGCTGCTACTTCTAATCTCATTTTTTTTTTTTTTTTTTTTTTTTTTTTTTTTGCGGTGATGAGCAGCGCTGATACATTCGGTTCATTTTCATTTGGTTAGTGGTGATTGTGAATCACCTTACACGAAATGCATTTATCATGTGATTATGCATGCTAGTATTATATTTATGCAAATTAGTTTTATTATTATGCATGCATAACATGTTATTATGGTTGTTGATCAAGTAATATGTCTAGTATGCATAATTAACTACTCATCTTGCATAATAAGCAATCTAACGTGCATAATAACATCAAACAAATATTATGTGAAAGATAAAATATAGATAAAGTAAGAGGGAAGGGATGTTAAATTTGAAAGAAGTAAGAGAAATAACATGATAGAGAGTAGAAATCAATTCATAAAGTACATTGAATGAGAGATTTTTGAGAGGGAGGAGAGAAGAGGAGGGACTCTAATTGAGAGGAGAGGAGAGGGGAGGGAAAGGGAGATAACTCTATTTGAGAGGAGGTGACGATTGAGAGGAGAGGAGAGTTAGAGGGAGGGGGAGGAGGAACAGGCGGAGAGAAAGAAGCAGAGGAGGGAGGGTGAAGGGAGAGATCGATTGGGAAGAATGGAGAATTAATTGAACTGCGTATCAATGACGAGAGCGGTAGTCGTATCGCCATATTATTTTCCAAAAAAATACGCTAACATGAAAAATTCTATGGTAGGGATGCTCCTACCATTTAAGCATGCATACATGGTAGGGCCAACCAATAGAAAATTGACACATAATTTTAAGTCTTCTTACACGTCAATTACTATTTGTCTCTCATAATAGTTGCTCTTGTTTCCTATTATTTACCACTAATCACGCACTGTATTTTATTTGAATGGAAGAGGCCAACCAATAGAAAATTGAATGGAAGGGGAGAAAATGGAATGGAAATGTATGGGAGTGAAGGGGCGGGAGAAATTTTATTTGAGTCACCTGCTCCATAAGTGAAGGGGAGAAAATAGAAGGGAATGCGATTATGAGAGTGTACCCTGCTCGACACCCCAAATTGGGGGTGACAATTTTGGGCTCTCCAATGGAACAAAGTTACTCTCTCTACCATACCCTTCCATCCATGTTTTTTTAGTGGAGCAAGTAAAATTGTTTATTTTTCCTTTCCCTCCCTTCCATTTCCATCCTTTACCCCCATGTGGAGCACAGCCTAAGAAGATCGTCACGTGAACTTGTATGTCATTAATTCAAGGGTAAACTTTTTAGGAGGTCACTGAATTTTGCTCCAAATTCATAATTGGTCACAAAACTTTCATTTATTCATTTTGGGTCATTAAACTTTGATGTTTGACTAAATATGACCACTCTTTTAGTTTTTCCATCTAACTTAATGGAATAGTTAAAGATATGGCATCAATTTGAAATTTTGGACATATATATATTTTTTATATGTAAAACTTAAAAGGGTAAGAATATAAAGATACAAATTAATTTTTGGTTTAATATTCTTTATGCCAAAAATTTTTTTCACATTTTATGAATGTCACAATTTATATATTTATATGAAAAATGAATATTATGAATAATTTTTGAAAAAAATTACTTTTTGTAAAAGAAAAAAATAAAAGAAAATTAACTTCTATCTTACAATTGGAGGATACTGCAACCAGTTATTCACTGATTGCTAAGTCTTTGGTATTTGTGTTATGGGCAGGTGAGGATTGGAGCTCCTGTGCAATTCGAGGATACTGAAGAAGGGACTGCGCGCCTGATTCCTTCACTGCTTTTCAATGTTATTTTGTAGGGTTGTGTGTGTCACAAAATCCAGTTAGATGTTTGTTATAAGTAGATTGTGATATCTTTCCTTTCAAGCAGTGATGTTTTGTAGGAGGGTAGATAAAAGAAGAGGTAGTATTGATGTTTCCTTTCTTTTCTTTGGTATTGTGAACTTTGTAATCCTGGTTTCATCTTTGCAATGGAATTGGTAGCTCAAAAGCTACTACTTTTCATAAAAAAATAAACTTCTATCTTACATTCTCACATATTGCATACTTTATATAAAATAAAATAAATGTTTACAATCAAAATTGAAGTCATATTAATTATTGTGTTAAGTTGGATGAGAAAACTAATGGAGTGACCAAATTTGGACAAATATTAATAGTTCTGTGGTTACAAACGGATAAATAGAAGTTCAATGACCAATTATGGATTTGAGGTAAAATTTAGTGACCTCTTATCCTTAAGAGAAAATCTCTATGTACCCCGAATCTTGTACCCCGCTCGTGTACCCCTGACAATTGTGAAAGTCTTTATAAGGAATTCCGCAAGTTAAAAGAACTGTTTTATCAGATGTAACACCACGAGACAACTTTTTGACTAATATTGTTTTTGCAAAGCCGTGAAACTAACCAGTCTAACAAGTCTAGGCCATGCATGCGACAATGTCAGATTTGATCTGGCTGGGCACACGATATCAAATTGAACATTTGATGATAGGAAAGTATAACATATACTCATCTATGCTATTTTGGATGACATTATTTACAGTTTTACACTATGAAGTTCTCATCAATATGCAAATACAATTTAAGAAAAAACAAAAATGTGCATATACTAGTCAAATTAAAAACATATAAATCGGTCAAATATTTATAACCGTACAATCACAAAATATAAGCACCTGAATCAACACATGAATTGGTCTAATTTTAATCGACAAGCGCAAAATACAAACACATGAAATAGAAATATAAACACCTGAAATAAAAAATATAAACACATAATTTTAAGCAGTCAAATTATAACTGTCCAAGAACAAAAGTATAAACACAAGAAATTAAAAAATAAAGACCTGAAATATAAATATAAACACATAAATTAGTCAAATTATAACTATGCAAGTGCAAAAGTATGGACACTTGAAATAGAAAAATATACACATAAATCATTCAAATTATAACTATGCAAGCGCAGAAGTATAACCACACATGAAATAGAAAAATAAACAGCTGAACTATTAATATAAACACATAAATCGGTCAAATTATAACTGTGCAAGTGCAAAAGTATAAACACGTGAAATAGAAATATAAACACCTGAAATAGAAATATAAACACATAAATCGGTCAAATTATAAATAGTCGAGTGGAAAATATAAGTACATGATGTATAAAATATAACACAAAATATGTATCATACAGATCGTAAAAACATTATATGAACCGAAACAAAAAAAAAAAAAATCGGGAGCTGTCAAGGAAGTAATTTACGTCCAATATTGTCCGTCGAAAGTCCAAATTAACGATTCAATCTCAGCACGATTCCGTTTGTTTCCATTTTTCTCTGCGCCTCAATATCCTGATATGGTATAATTAGTTGATATGGTATAATTAGTTGGGGTACAGGAGCGGGGTACACGGTGCGGGGTTGAATTAGCATAACCATGGTTTGAAAAATCGTTCGAGTCCAGACTCGGCCGGTGATGATGCCATGCATTCATATATATATTTTACCAGACTTGCATTAGTATTTAGGCCTGAAAATCCCGAGTTTGCATGCATTTAGTTAGGAATATGTCTCGATTCCAGTTACTTGTCTACTTTTGTCCATATTTCAGGTTTATCAGGCTTTTGGAGTCAATTAGATGCGATTTGGAGCTTTAGATGGCAAGGCAGGACTGGATTCGGCTTCCTGCTGACCGCAAGTCACTTCTTGCGGCCAGCAGACGTCGGTTAGAGCATGTTCAACCATCCAAAGGGCGCCAGAAACTTTCAGAGCAGCAAAAACCGCCATTTCCCTTCGTCCTGCGGACCGCAACACCGTTCTTGCGGACCGCAGGGAGTTATGGCCAGGCTGCTATTTAAAGGGACCAGCGCCCTGGACGGTTGCATGGACATTTTGACTCATTTTCATTCTCACACCCCTTCAGTTCAGAGTGTCCAGAGGCAGAGAAGGAAGAGGTTTTGGCCGATTCATCGCCCGTCGAAGGAGATTCGAGAGAACGCCTTCTCACGCGACGATCGTGTCAACCCCGACATCCTCTTCGGTTTCTTTACACAATGAATTCTTCTTCTTTGTTTTGCTTTTCTGTTTGTGCGATGAGTGAGTAGATCTATATGTTCTTAGGGTTTGAATGATGAGGATTGTGTCGACAGATTGACTGTATGTTTGGATTTATGTCGTTTTCATGATCACTTGAGATTTGCTTTTCAACGTGTTTGCATTCTGTTTGATTCGATTGATAAACCTGTAGGTTGTGGCCAGACCTAGTTGGTTAATGTAGTATCTTTTGACCAGATTTGAGTGCTTGCACATCCTTGGTTGATATTGTATCCGAAAGTACCCGTTAGGCGAAACTGCGGTTTGACTAACCTTAAACCGGACCATAGAACCATAGTGACATGATCGTAGTTTATATCGTATTCTACGGATTTTGATTCAATTTAGAACTGTTATTAGGACCAACAGTGAGAATTGTTGTAATTGTACCAGAACTGAATTGATAGGAATCGACGACATCGGTCGAAACACAACCAGAACCAAAACTGCTCTCGGTTCTTCTTCTTGCGGTCCGCAAGAGTCATCTTGCGGTCCGCAGTTAGTTACCAGGAGTGTAAGACAGTAGTTGTGGATCGCCTGATGGTTACAGGGACACCTGTGATCCGCAGATAGTTCTGTAACTGCTAAATTAACCACCTCCTGCGGTCCGCAAGAGATATCTTGCGGAACGCAGGCAGTCAATCCGAGACCAATCTGATTCTGCCAACCCTGAGAACGCCTTTAATTAATTGTCTTTTCCGTTATTTACTTGTTTTAGTCCTGTTTTACTTGTTTGTCAACCAACCCTGTTAAAACCCCCCAACAATTACCTCTTTAATCCAAATTCTCTTAGGGTTTAGAGGTAGAGTAAAGTAAAATCTGGTGTTAACTCCGTCCCTGAGGATTCGACCCTCAAATACTCAACGAGATCGTACGCTTGCGATCGAGTCGTTTATAGAGGTTTAAAAGCCTATACCCGTTCGCGCGGTCAAGCTTTTTGGCGCCGTTGCCGGGGACGGCGATATTAACCCTAGATTTTGCTTTTCTTTAGTTCTAAGTTCTAACTTCTCTTCTTCTTTTCTCTCTTTTTCTGTTTCAGGAGAACGACGCTGGACGGATTCCCTCCTCCTGTTGGCGACTACTTTTTGAGGAGCGGACCCCGGAGTCCGATATTCAGATCTCCGCGAGCGGGGATCAGCGCCGTCCTCGCTGATTCAGACTCGTCGTCTGACATGGCAGACGACGCGGAGCGCGAGCAGCTCCGGATTCGGGCCGAGGAGCTCGACGAACAACGGCGGCTAGCCGAAGAAGCTCGGCAACTGCTGCAAGAGGAAGTCCGACAGCTGAGGCAGCAAGTCGCAAGAGAAGCCCTCGAGCCGCGGACCTTCAAGGAATTCCACAGCCCACGGGTTGCTGACGCACAAGGGCCCATCATACTTCCAGTTGTGTCAGGAGGTCCTCCGAGTCTCGGAACTGGAGCCGTGAGCCTAATCCAGCAGAACTGCTTCCACGGCTTGGAGAACGAAAACCCGCACGATCACTTGGATAACTTCCTTGGGTGTTGCCGGGCCGTGAAGAATGCAGACGCGAACCCCGACTACGTTCGCCTTGCTTTGTTCTATTTCTCTCTCCGGGACAAGGCTAAATTCTGGTTCAACTCTCTCCCAAAAGGCTCAATTGGTACCTGGGCCGAACTTTCATCTCAGTTTCTCGAGAAATTCTTCCCAATTAGGAGAACTGCCAAGGTTAGGTCTCAGATTGCCACATTCAAGCAGGGATATGACGAGTCGCTGGGAGATGCATGGGATCGGTTTAACCACCTATGCTTGTCTTGCCCCCACCACAACTTCTCCAACCTGATGCTAGCAGATGCCTTCTATGATGGACTGACTCAGCAGAACCGCGTCATGGTTGATGCATGCGCAGGTGGGTCCATCGTTGACCTAGAGGCGCATGACATCCTGGACATCTTTGACAAGCTCGCCAAGCAGCAGCAGTGGTCGAGCCGCGAGTCCAGCAGGGGCACGAAAGGGCGCTACGAAGTCGATCAGCTCGCCCTCGTCCAGGCCAAGCTAGAGGCACTGCAGCTGCGGATGGACAAGCAGTTGGACCAGCAGAAGGCAACCTCGAAGGCTGTGCAGGCTCAGCCCTGCATGCTCTGCGGTGAGGACTCTCATGTCTATGAGAGTTGTCCGCTACGGCAGCCCGAGGAGGAGGAGGAGCAGGTCAACTCTCTCAACAATGCTCCATTCGCACAGGGGTATGCCAACCCAGCAGACCGGCAAAGCTGGAGAGACCGTCCCAACTTCGGGACCAACAACTACAACCCTCCTCAGCGATTCCAGAATCAGGGGCAAGCAGGTGGGAACCGCAACTTCTTCAGCAACTCCCATTTTCAGAACCAGAACAGACCTGCCCAGCAGAATGCCTTCCGCCCGCCGTATGTACCTCCGCATCAAGAGTTCGGGCACCAAGTTGCCGAGCCAGCCGACGAACCCGAATGGCGAGGTGAAGGCGATCCACACTCTAAGGAGTGGGACACAGTATTCTGGCCCTCCCATGCCAGAGGATGAGGATCCGGCGGTGATCAAACCCGCGAGTGCCAAATCAGACCCGCCGGCAGCAGACAACACACAGGGCGCCACATCCTGCGGTCCGCAGGATCGGTCTTGCGGTCCGCAGGACACTAGGCCGGGCGCCCAATCAGACCAGGCAGCTTCCCAACCGCCTCTCTGCGTTCCGCACGACATGGCTCGCGGTCCGCAGGACGCGGTGGCAGACGGACAGACTGCGCCAATCTCCGAACCCGTCGCGCAGTCCAAGCCGAACAGCGACAAGGGGAAGGCGCCAGCAGAGCAACAGGTCTACCGACCGCGGGTACCATTCCCGCAAAGGCTCGCCAACCACCGGTTAGACGAGCAGTTCTCCAAATTCATGGACGTCCTCAAGCAGCTGACGATCTCTATCCCATTCACCGACGCGCTGACTCAGATGCCGACTTACGCAAAATTCTTGAAGGACATTCTGTCCAACAAGCAGGGCTTAAAGGACTGTAAGAGCGTGCAACTGAATCTTGAATGCAGCGCGGTGGTGAGTCGCGAGCTTCCTCCGAAGCTCGGAGATCCCGGGAAGTTCACCATCCCATGCAAGATCGGCAAGGCGAACATTAAGAAGGCGCTGTGAGACTTAGGAGCCAGCGTAAGCCTCATGCCACACGCCGTCTTCCAGAGGATCGGGGTTGGTGAGTTGAAGCCCACGCGCATGACCCTGCAGCTAGCAGACACCTCCGTCCGCTTGCCGCTGGGTATTGTTGAGGATGTGCCGGTTCAAGTCGGCAAGTTTTTCGTGCCCGGAGACTTCGTTGTTATGGATATGAAGGAGGACAAGGATGTTCCGATCATCCTAGGCCGACCGTTTCTCCGGACAGCTCGGACAGTCTTCGACACGTATGAGGGCACTCTCACGATGAACGTCGGGGGCGAGAAGGTGCAGTTTCAAGTGGCCAAAGCCATGAAGTACCCCAACTTCTACGAGGACTGCAACCGGGTGGATGTGATCGATCTGTTGGTTCAAGAAGTTCAAGAAGACCTGCTGGAGTAGACGCCCGATCTAACCAGCGATGAAGATGTATCAGATACCATTCTCTCTGGTCCGCAAGACATCTCTTACAGAGCCGCACTCAGCAATGCTGACAACGGGCACCCAGACGGCCCCCTGCTCCAGCCAGTATTTTCAGCATCCTGCGGTCCGCAGGAAGAAGCATCCGAGGGCAGAACTGACAAGGCACCACCACTCGACGCTCCGAGCAAGGTAGACCTGAAACCACTGCCCGACAACCTCAGGTATGAGTTCCTGGATTCTGAGAAGTCTTCTCCTGTCATCGTTGGCGCTCAATTGAGCTTTGATGAGACTTCCAAGCTTTTGGAGAAGTTGCGCATTCACAAGGGTGCCCTCGGGTACTCAATCAAGGACATCAAGGGACTCAACCCGTCCATCTGTGCTCACCGGATCCACCTCGAGGAGGACCACAAGCCTTCCGTGCAACACCAGCGGAGGCTCAACCCAGTCCTGCAAGAGGTAGTGAAAAAGGAGATCCTTAAACTGCTTGATGCTAACATCATTTATCCGATTCCAGACAGCAAGTGGGTGAGCCCGGTGCATGTGGTTCCGAAAAAGGGTGGCTACACTGTCGTTGAGAACGACAAGGGCGAGAAGGTCCAGATGCGCCCCACGACCGGGTGGCGGATGTGCATAGACTACCGCAAGCTGAATGCGGCCACGCGCAAGGACCACTTCCCGCTGCCATTCGTGGACCAGATGTTGGAGCGCCTCGCCAAACACTCTCACTTCTGCTACCTTGACGGGTACTCCGGCTTCTTTCAGGTACCCATCCTCCCCCAGGACATGGAGAAGACGACATTCACATGTCCCTACGGTACCTTCGCCTACCGGCGGATGCCGTTCGGCTTGTGCAATGCGCCTGCTACATTCCAGCGGGCGATGATGGCCATTTTCTCTCCTTACATTGAGAAAGAGGTCGAGATTTTCATGGATGACTTTTCTGTGGTTGGCACTTCATTTGATGAGTGCTTAGCGAATTTGTGCAAGATCTTGCAGAGGTGCGAGGAGACCAACTTGGTCCTCAACTGGGAGAAGTGCCATTTCATGGTGCAGGAGGGCATCGTGCTTGGCCACCGCGTCACAAGCAGGGGCATCGAGGTTGACAAGGCGAAGATCGAGGTGATAGAGCAGATGTGCACGCCTACCACCGTCAAGGACGTGCGCAGTTTCCTCGGTCACTGTGGTTTCTACCGCAGATTCATCAAGGACTTCGCCCAGATCACCAAGCCGCTGACCAACCTGCTAGTAAAAGACTCTGATTTCAATTTTACTGATGAGTGTGTTCAGTCTTTTAACAGGTTGAAGGAGGCCCTCGTCTCAGCACCGATCCTGCAGCCCCCTGACTGGTCTCAGACTTTCGAGATCATGTGCGATGCCAGCGACTATGCCGTGGGGGCGGTTCTCGGACAGCGGAAGGACAAGAAACCCGTGGCCATCTGCTACGCAAACAAGGTCCTTGACTCCGCGCAGATCAACTATACCACGACAGAGAAAGAGCTGCTAGCCGTGGTGTACGCGTTGGAGAAGTTCCGCTCTTACCTGGTCGGCTCTCAGATCATTATCTACACCGACCATGCAGCGATCCGGTATCTGCTCAACAAGAAAGATGCCAAGCCCCGTCTCCTCCGCTGGATTCTGCTGCTGCAAGAGTTTGATGTCAAGATCCGAGACAAGAAAGGATCCGAGAACTCTGTAGCAGACCATTTGTCCCGCCTGCATTGGAAGGGAGAGGAGCGGAACATCATTCCGATCGATGATTCGATCCCGGGGGAGCAGCTCTATTCCCTTGGCTCACGCCCGTACCGCTGCCCCCAGCCCGCGCAGAACAGCATCCTGGCAGCATCCTGCAGTCCGCAGGGACATCCCTTGCGGTCCGCAGGAGGCTCCTCCGAGCTGCCATGGTACGCAGACTTCGTCAACTTTCTCGCCGCGGGTGTTCTTCCTGCTGACATGACCTTCCAGCAGAAGAAGAAATTCAGGGCTGATGTTAAGTACTACTATTGGGAGGAGCCCTTTCTCTTCAAGGTAGGTATTGACGGTATTTACCGGCGTTGCGTGCCGTATGAGGAGGTACATTCTATACTCTCTCATTGTCATTCTTCTGCTTACGGAGGCCATGCCTCCTCATCTAAGACCGCTGCCAAGATTTTTCAAGCAGGTTTCTATTGGTCAACCATCTTCAAAGACGCACATGCTCTTGTGCAGTCGTGCGATTAGTGCCAGAGGACCGGCAACATCTCGCGGAGGAGTGAGATGCCCCAGCAGCCCATTCAAGAAGTCGAGATCTTTGACGTTTGGGGCATCGATTTTATGGGACCGTTCCCTTCTTCGAAGGGGTATGAGTATATTTTGGTGGCAGTGGACTACGTGTCCAAATGGGTGGAGGCGCTAGCTTGCGCCAAGGCGGATGCTAACTCCGTAAAGCGCCTCTTCAATGATGTGATCTTCCCTCGTTTTGGCATTCCTCGTGCCGTGATCAGTGATGGAGGCAAGCACTTCATCAACCGTCAATTTGAGTTACTCCTGAGCAGACATGGTGTGCACCACAAAGTATCAACCGCTTACCACCCGCAGACAAACGGGCGAGCAGAGGTTTCCAACAGGGAGATCAAGGCCATTCTGGAGAAGACCGTGGCGAGATTGAGGAAGGATTGGGCTTTCAAGCTCAATGACGCGCTCTGGGCCTACCGCACGGCCTTCAAGACTCCAATCGGCATGAGCCCATTCAAGTTGATCTATGGCAAGCCATGCCATCTGCCGGTCGAACTCGAGCACAAGGCGTATTGGGCTACACGCATCCTCAACCTCGACCTGCAAGCAGTAGGTGAGAAGCGCATCCTCGACTTGCATGAGTTAGAGGAGATTCGGCTCCACGCCTACGACAATGCCCGGATTTACAAGGAGCGCACCAGGAGGGTGCATGACAACCGGATCATGCGACGTGACTTCAAGGAGGGCGACCTTGTCCTTCTCTTCAACTCGCGTCTGCGTCTCTTCTCGGGCAAGCTCAAGTCACGGTGGTCCGGCCCTTTCGAGGTCAAGAAGGTCTACCCATTTGGAGCGGTGGACATCGCAGGCAAGGACGGTGTCGCTTTCAAGGTGAATGGTCAGCGTCTCAAGGTGTACGTGGCTGACTAGTACAAGGAGGATCGTCTCGCCTTGCATCTGTCCCACCCACCACCAGCAGAGATTTAGATGGTAGTATGGTCAAGCTCGCGACCTAAAACAAGCGCTTCTTGGGAGGCAACCCAAGGTTTTAGGTTTATGTTTTCTTTTCTTTTGTCAGACCTACTTTCTCTTTGACATAATTTCTTTTAGCATTTTAGTTCATTCTCATATTGCATTAGGTGTTCTTAGTTTTGTTTGTACAGTGCTAAGGAGCAGACTCGAAAGAACGGCGATCATTGGGGCACGAAACCATGGAGAAACGAGGCTCTGTCAGCATCCTGCGGTCGGCAGAGTCGACACTGCGGTCCGCAGGAAGTTTAAACGGGCAGCGAATCTGTGCGCGGGCAGGACAGGGAAGTTATAGCATACTGCGGTCCGCAGGGTCGTGCCTGCGGTCCGCAGGGAGTTGCTATTTTTTTGGGCAGAACGAGGAGCAAATTTAGAACTGCCGATTTAGGGGTTTAAGTCGGTTTTGAAGCCGACTCCAACCGCCTAAAACTCTATAAACAGACCAGAACTCCTTCTCTTCTATCTCCTTCTTCCCCCATTAAGCAACCAACTCATCCAATCTTCCCCTCCTCTCCTCACGCTGCCGTAACCACCATCGCTGCACCCCGCTTCTCCTCTTGGAAGCACAGCCACCTTGGCCACGCACCAGCAGCAACACGTGCAACAGCGCCGCTGCCCCGCCGCGTTGGTGTTTTGCTCCATGCATCTCGCGCCATCGCCGCTTCGTGTCATCGCGCTCCAATCCGATTTCTTCTCCAAATTTTGAGGTTTCATTTCACAACTCTACTTTAAATTCCAAATTTCTATTTGGTTGATTTGTGAAGCGAGAACCCGACTTCGGATCAGCGAAAACCGTAACTGCCCCAAACGCTCTCAGCCACTAGACCCCTGCCAAGCCGAAACCAACATACTGCGGTCCGCAGGAACCTACCTGCGATCTGCAGGCTCCATCCAGACAGCAGGATTCTGGTGCAGCAGCGCCGTGCCACGACTCAGACCATGAAGCAACCAGCGAGCAAGGAGCAGTTAGAGGAGAAGAGGAAGCGGATTCAGGCCGCTCTAGGGGTCAACCATCCTCGTAACATTGCTCCTCGTCCGGCACCAGAGTTGACTCCTGAGGACAAGCGAATCAGAAACAATCGCCTAACCCTTCAAAACAAGACCGTAAACTCCACGCCGCGCATCGATTTTGGGTTTCTTGAGAAGATAGGGATCCTTGGCGAGTTTACTCGCCTCACTGAGCGGGTGGGATTCACTCGCGCGTTTTGGGAGATACCCTCGAAGCATCCTGCCTACATCGAGCCGACGCTCGAATTCCTCGCATCATTGGCCCTTCAGGATCTCTCAGATAGGACTCAAGGTATATCTTTTCGCTTAAAAGGTCGCACTTACAGGAAGAGTCTCGTTACACTTGCGGAGTGGTTCCACTTCGACCCTCACCAGACAGACTATCTCGGTTACGTACCGGAGGATAGGGTCGACTCAGATGCTTCTCAGGCTGATCTCCGCGCTTCATTTTGGTTCCGTATCACCGGACAGCATCTTCCGAGGACCGGTCCTCAAGACCTACGGGTTACTTCGATCATCCATCCCGTCCTCCGTTTCATTGGCCGTGTCCTAGCGCTCTCGATCTTTTCACGTGGGGAGTCGTCCCTTAGGCCCAGACATGACGAGTTCCAGCTCATGGCCACCATGCTCCGCCGAGATGACCAGCTGCAGCGGCCCCATCTGATGCTGCTTATGGTTAGATACTGGCTCTCGATCCTCACCACGGGCAAGCCTACTGGTATCGTCAACATAGGCTCCTATGTCACATTCATCGCTTCCAAGTTGGAGGTGGAACTACGTGGTGAGCCCGGAGGTGTTCTCAGTGGTACGGCATGTCATCCGGGCAAGCTCCTCGACAAGGATGCCTTCACGTCTTGGTCATGGCTTTCCACTCAAGCAGCCCAGCGTGGCCGGCCTACAAGTTACAAATGGAAGACAGAGCTCGGCGACTTCAGGCTCCCGCTCCAGTATCCGCCGATCGACTTCACACGAGGTTCTACATGGCGTTTGGAGGAGCCGCTAGCAACCCCGCCCCAGCAGCAACCCGCACAGCAAGCAGATGATGTTCGCTTGAAGGACGTCGACACAGAGTTGCCAGCAGGTGCAGGAGCTGCTACAGCAAGAAGGAGGGCTGCTACAGCAGGTGCAGGAGCTGCTTCAGCAGGAGATGCCACGCCTACTCAGCAGGTACCGTTTCAAATTCAAGAGCACCAGTGGAAGCAGCTTTGCAGCCAGGTCCAGGAGATTCACGCCATGCAGGCCGACACACAAGCGATCGTCCGCCAGCTGAAGATCGGGCAGACTCGAGACCGTGGCCGCATTTCTGAGATATATGAGCTGCTTTCTGCCATTCGAGCTGCTCAGTCCGGCGGACACCCCGTTGGCGCTCCAGACGACACCGACGCACCATGAGTCCCTCAGGTTGTATCTTTTCTCTCTCTCATTCATTTTTACATATATGGGTCAATGCACTGAGGACAGTGCATGGATTAGCTTGGGGAGGGAGGACAGTACGTCTGAGTTTTAGGTTTTCTTTTTTTTTCATTTTTAGGTTTTCTTTTTCATTTTCATGTCTGCATTTTTGACAAATTTTGTGAAATTGTTAAACTCAAGGGCATATGGGAATTTTTGAAGTTTGCATTGTGGAAAATTGCGCATGATAACTTTATGAGATTTGTGTTAAGGTCGGAGAATCTTGTTCTGTAGTGATTAGTCCCATGAATAAAGTATGATCAAATTGGAAAAAGTAGCAAACCGAAAATCTGATTGAGGACGAAGGGTAATTTTCCGGTTTGTGGTATCCACGTGAACATGGTCTGATGAAGTGAAAGTTTTAGCCTAGATTGTCTTAAAAATAAAAATGACACTTCGAGGTCGCAGTCAGGTAGGACGAGTGTACCCCTTTTATTTTGTCATCCGACTGACTTGGGCTTTGGGTGTCTGTTTTTTTTTTTTTTAAAAAAAAAAAAGAGAAAAAGAAAAAAAAAAAGAAGAAAAAAAAAACAGAAAAACAAAAAAAGAAAAAGAAAAAAATAGAATAAATAATAAATTAAATAAATTAAATTTTCTTTTGATAAGGCAATTCAAGGTTAATGGAAATAGAAAGGTTGAGAAGGTTGCTCACTGTGGGGTTAACACAATCGGGATACCAACTTTGTAGTTCAATTGAAAGATCTAGGGTCCGAAAAAGTACAATGGTCATACTTGCAATTTAGGTTGCGTTTCATGGAACAAGAGTCGCTCGTCTCGATTTTCTGTGCCTTAGCCCATGTTTTGTGGAATTATCATGCATAATTATTTACTATTCAAAAATTCAAACTTGCCCATGCACTCTTGGTTTCACATTCTCTCAAAGTTTTTCCTTGCATTTAGATCGACTTGGGAATTTAGGTTTAGGTCTAGGTATGGTCTGCTTCTTAGGTTCTAGATTTTGCTTGAGGACAAGCAAGGCTCTAAGCTTGGGGGGATTTGATGCCATGCATTCATATATATATTTTACCAGACTTGCATTAGTATTTAGGCCTGAAAATCCCGAGTTTGCATGCATTTAGTTAGGAATATGTCTCGATTCCAGTTACTTGTCTACTTTTGTCCATATTTCAGGTTTATCAGGCTTTTGGAGTCAATTAGATGCGATTTGGAGCTTTAGATGGCAAGGCAGGACTGGATTCGGCTTCCTGCTGACCGCAAGTCACTTCCTGCGGCCAGCAGACGTCGGTTAGAGCATGTTCAACCATCCAAAGGGCGCCAGAAACTTTCAGAGCAGCAAAAATCGCCATTTCCCTTCGTCCTGCGGACCGCAACACCGTTCTTGCGGACCGCAGGGAGTTATGGCCAGGCTGCTATTTAAAGGGACCAGCGCCCATGACAGTTGCATGGACGTTTTGACTCATTTTCATTCTCACACCCCTTCGGTTCAGAGTGTCCAGAGGCAGAGAAGGAAGAGGTTTTGGCCGATTCATCGCCCGTCGAAGGAGATTCGAGAGAACGCCTTCTCACGCGACGATCGTGTCAACCCCGACATCCTCTTCGGTTTCTTTACACAATAAATTCTTCTTCTTTGTTTTGCTTTTCTGTTTGTGCGATGAGTGAGTAGATCTATATGTTCTTAGGGTTTGAATGATGATGATTGTGTCGACAGATTGACTGTATGTTTGGATTTATGTCGTTTTCATGATCACTTGAGATTTGCTTTTTAACGTGTTTGCATTCTGTTTGATTTGATTGATAAACCTGTAGGTTGTGGCCAGACCTAGTTGGTTAATGTAGTATCTTTTGACCAGATTTGAGTGCTTGCACATCCTTGGTTGATATTGTATCCGAAAGTACCCGTTAGGCGAAACTGCGGTTTGACTAACCTTAAACCAGACCATAGAACCATAGTGACATGATCGTAGTTTATATCGTATTCTACGGATTTTGATTCAGTTTAGAACTGTTATTAGGACCAACAGTGAGAATTGTTGTAATTGTACCAGAACTGAATTGATAGGAATCGACGACATCGGTCGAAACACAACCAGAACCAAAACTGCTCTCGATTCTTCTTCTTGCGGTCCGCAAGAGTCATCTTGCGGTCCGCAGTTAGTTACCAGGAGTGTAAGACAGTAGTTGTGGATCGCCTGATGGTTACAGGGACACCTGTGATCCGCAGACAGTTCTGTAACTGCTAAATTAACCACCTCCTGCGGTCCGCAAGAGATATCTTGCGGAACGCAGGTAGTCAATCCGAGACCAATCTGATTCTGCCAACCCTGAGAACGCCTTTAATTAATTGTCTTTTCCGTTATTTACTTGTTTTAGTCCTGTTTTACTTGTTTGTCAACCAACCCTGTTAAAACCCCCCAACAATTACCTCTTTAATCCAAATTCTCTTAGGGTTTAGAGGTAGAGTAAAGTAAAATCTGGTGTTAACTCCGTCTCTGAGGATTCGACCCTCAAATACTCAACGAGATCGTACGCTTGCGATCGAGTCGTTTATAGAGGTTTAAAAGCCTATACCCGTTCGCGCGGTCAGGTGACGAGCCAAGTTTATGGCGAGTCTTCGGAGTAGGCGTGTTACGAAGCAAAAATCGCTGGAATCGTCACGAATCGGCCTCGTTTTCTGAGTTTTCGTCCGAGTCATCCGAGTTATCATCCGAGGTTTCGACTGAAGAGTGCACATATTGTGCTTTTTTACTTTTTCAAATTGTAAAAAAAATAAAATAAGCTTAAATATTTGAGTGTAATATTATGAAAATAAGCTTATTGACTGTAAAAAAAAAAAAAAAGCTTATTTGAACTATTATTATTATCATTATTTTGTAGCTCTATTTTTTGGTATGTATTTCTATTAAACGTGAGAATATCAGACTATCTATTTGGTATGTATTTGTATTAATTAATGGATTATTTGAGTATAATATGTTGTTTTTACATTTTTTTCTAATTTTTTCTGTGAAAAATAAGCTTTTTCCTGAAAAATCCAAGTTTCCGAGCCGAGTCGGCCGATTCCGGCCGAGTCGGCTGAATCCGAGTCCACGGTCAAGTGGCCGAGTCCGATTCCGATAACGAGTTTGCGAACCTTGAGCATACAGCTTGACAATTCGCAGCAAAGAGGTTTGAACACAACTTGCCAGCCAACATTTCCAAGTTATGTGCTCGGGGAGGGCCCTAATTGAGACGGATAGCCTTGAGATAGGTAGCGACTCGAATTGAAGGACGGAAAGCAATCCGTTCTCTCGAGTATGGAAGGAATATCTCTTCTAGTTAAAAGCCTCTGATTTCCAAATTCGGGTACTACACCCCGATTCGCGCTTATAGGCTTGCTTGCCTACTTTAGGTAACCTACTCGGTCTCTCTCAGCCTCAGAATAATAGTAATAATTCAAGTACTTTATGCTCAATTCTGTATAGCTCTACCCTTAATTCAAACTTCAAGTAGATGTAAAAAGGAAGCATAGAAAGGAGCATTGCAATTTGCATGACTATCCTCCTGTTCTTACTTGATAGCAGTCTCTTTCTTCTCAATAATTCAAACCAGGTACATGGAATTTAGGGGCTAATTAATTAGCATGACTTGACTTGGAGCAATTGAGAAGCCAGCTAATCGCAAAAATGCAATTAACAATTAATAATATTGGAAAGCACAGATTCACTCATAACTATTTCGATCTTTCTGCATTGACTGCTGCCACAAGTCATGCATGTCAATCTCAGTAATCAAAATTTAGAATTTTCTTTGTCGTCGTTGTCAATGGCCCTGCATTACATTAAATCTCTCAACCTACAGTCAAAGCTCATTTATTCTTGATTTACACTCTAATCATGCAATAAGTTGGGATGTTGTGTTTATTCAGCTGAGTTAAAAACAACTACCAAATTGTAATACTTCAGCAAAGACTAACGTAAGATGGCAGTTCGGCTTCTTCTTTTCTACATTTTCCTTGCACAGTTCATAGTTTTACCTTCAATTGTCCACGCCTCCCAGAAGCCGGAGTGCCAAACAACCTGCGGGGGTGTCGATATACCATATCCATTTGGCATAGGCCATGGTTGTTCTTTATCATTCAAAAGATTTCGAGCTAAATTGCTTGAAGACCAATAATAGTAGTAGCTACAAGCCTTTTGTTTACAACATAGAAATACTCAACATCTCGATCAGTCCATTCGGGTCAGGCTCGGATGAAGAACCATATATCTTGGCTATGTTTCAATACAACAAGCAGAAACATATATTACTGGGGAGGGTTGGTCGTTTAATCTTATCAAAACTCCGTTCAGGTTCTCAAATACCCAAAACAAGTTAACAACAATTGGTGCAGAGACCCTCGCTTATTTCTTCCTTTAGATTGAGGACCTTAAGGGAATCACATATCGAGTAGCTAGGGTGTGTATCTGTAAGCTTAAGTTTAGAGGGCCTAATCAATGGTTCTTGCTCTGGCATTGGTTGTTGCCAGACTGTTGTTCCTTCAGGAATGTATAATTATGCTGTCCGCTTTGACAAAAACTATAACAATTCTTGTCGCTAACTTCAGCCGTTGTAGCTATGCAGTGCTTATGGACACAAATCATTTCACGTTTAGTACCTCTTATGTCACAACATCAGACTTTTACAATTAGAACAAGGGTCAAGTATTCCAATTGTCATGGACTGGGCCATTCGCAACTTAACCTGCAAGGGTTACTATGGAAATCCCTACCTTCCTACTGGCTGCAAAGGTTAAGTATTAATCTTGCATTCTTGCTCACCTATATAGTAAATTTATACATATATACACAATTATTAATTGCTCATTAATCTCATCATAGTGTATATCATGTTTCTTGTAAAACTAATGCAAAAACCTTTTCTTTATCCATCTTCTTATAATATAGGCAAGTTACAATGGTACATTGTTTCCGTTATATCCTAGATGCCATGATCAGTAGCTGAATCGACAAATTTAAATAGGATTAATCTACTAGTACTCATAATTTTGGGCTGTGTGGTGTGTATACATCAGCTCTGTATCTTTTTATTACTTAGCCACAGGTCTATTCTCGGTTGGTCAAGCCAATTTCTTACATTCATTTTATAATTTAAAGGACTTATCAGGTTATTGACTACATCAAAGAGATGTCCATTCAAAATGCACTGCTCACTACATCAAAGAGATGTCTATTTACAATTTTTTACAACAATTATATATTTATTACCGGTGTCTTTGGTGGTTTAGTAATTAGTACTCAGCAGTGCTTGTTATATATTAGTGCTGATCTTATTTGCACCTAGCCTTTTATAATGAGACTGCTATTGTGTATATATTGTGTGTATTATATATAATAGGTGTGTGTTCCTTTGCTTATTAAATTTTTAGAGGTCAATCAGAACAATTGATACAATTGATCCTAGAAATCCAGAAATATATGATATAGAAAATTTCTGGTACAGGATATGTTTGCCTATTCAAAGCGCTCACACTGCTCAGCCGGGATTCACAGTTCAATTGACGAAGGAATAAGGGGAGATGGGGGTCTGGACCTAAGGAATAAATGGTCTGCAATCTCGAAGATAGCCCGGCAGCAGTTGGTTAATTTAATTAAATGAAGGCAACTTCTCCATAGTCACTGGAGATCGGGCCAGCGTTGTCAGTTGTATGACGTTTTATTCATATATAGTTTCATGCCCATCGATCTTATTATTAGGTACGGGTCAGATAAATATATGGCCATCTCCAGAGTCAATGAAATTTTCCCTAAGGCAGATTTCTCCATATTTGATAAAGAGATGTCCATTTGCTTCTACTACTCGTTTTCATCTTTAAGCAAATGCTCGTGTACGAGTACGATTTATCCAAACTCTTTACATTACTCAATTCGGTAACAAGCCAACAAAATAAAATCATATATACATGTAATTTTTTTTTTCTATATTCTTATAAAACTCTAATTATAAACTTATAAATAATTATTTTTTTCTAAATATTCAATTTTTTATTAGAGTGTATTATTAATGAAGTTCTAGTGAACAGTAATCATTACTTAATGCTGAACTTACGACTTCGTCCACCATTATTAATATCTCCCAGTTTTACTTCTCGCCTTATTAATTTAAGAGTGATACCTACCGTCCATAGTATGGACGGTCCATAGGGTGATGTGGCAGCGCGGATAGCCACATCACTGCCACATCATCATGGATCGTTTGTCCACGCGAGCGCCCCGGTAGCAACCCCCAACCCCCGCCGCCCCAACCCCGGCGCTGCCCACCCCCTGCGCCGCCCCCCACCCCCGGCGCCGCGCACCCCCGGTGCCCCCCCACCCGGCGCCGCCCACCCCCGCCGCCCCCAACCCCGACCCCCCCCGCTGCCCCCGCCACCCCCAATCACCCGCCGCCCCCAAATTGTTACAGTCACTTGTTGGGGGTGTTACGACTTCTTAAATAGTTGTTACAGTCATGTGTTGGTTTTGTTACACATAACTTATGTGTTTGTTACAGCCAGCGTACTGGTTTGTTACAATTAATATGCGACGGACACAGAAATCTCGAAATGAGCGGGATTTTCGTTCAAAACAACCAAAAAAACCAGTAGCACGAGCGGGGGTGTGTGTGTGATTACTGAAACCAGAGATGAAAAGTTGTTACAGTCACGTGTTGGTTTTGTTACACATAACTTATATGTTTGTTACAGTCAGCGTACTGGTTTGTTACAATTAATGTGCAACGGACTTCCATTCATAATGGGCGGGATTTCCATTCAAAATGGGTGGCGGCGGGGGTGGGCAGCGCCGGGGGATGGGGGCAGCGGGGTTGGGGACGGCGGGGTTGGGGACGGCGAGGGTGGGCGGCGGGAGGGGTGGGGGCGGCGGGGTTGGGGGCGGCGGGGGTGGGGGCGGCGGGGGTGGGCGGCGGGGTTGGGGGCGGCGGGGGTGGGGGCGGGGGGCGGCGGGGTGGGCGGCGGGGGTGGGCGGCGCCGGGGATGGGGGTGCCGGGGGATGAGGGCGGCGGGGTGGGGCGGCTCCGGGGGTAGGCGGCGGCGGGGTTGGAAGTTGCCACCGGGGTGCTCGCGTGGACGAGATCCATGATGATGTGGCAGCCACAGCACTCTATGGATCCGTCCATAGATGGACGGATAGAGTTTCCGTTAATTTAATCTCCCTTGTCGCATTCTATCCCCACAGTAACTCGGTCAGTCATGTATCAGGTATATATCCGTGTGCCTCTTCTAGCTCATTCATATATCAATTTGATAAAGATATTTGATTGCACATATGGGATTATTTTATTTTATTTTTTTGTTTTAGTTTATATCAAAAACAGTATTTATTGAGTGAAAAGTTGCGTGTTTGAAAAATGAAAAGAACTTTTTTATTGACATTTGAATTTGGGTAGCAAAAGCAGTATTGATATGCACAATGCATAATGCAGATTAATTATTGAGGTGATCTGGTAAACCATTCAGAATCTGTCTTATTCTTTTTATATTAAGAAAACAGAAAGTAATGCAATTTTTATCCCAGGTCTTTTTACATGAAAGACACATTGAGCAGCTCATCACATATATCAAATTATTTGAAGCACGAAATGCTAATATGCATAATAACTCATTTAACATGCATAATATATAGCTCATTTAACTCACAAAATTGAGCCGGATATCAATGATGTTGAATAATACAAGTATTGCACCAAAAAAAAAAAAATCATAAACAAAGTCAATAATGTACGTATCTTCATTTAACTTGTATAGTTAAGCCCGTTAATTATTGATGACGTACGGTATTAGACGTGCGTATGGCTATATATAGGACCGGTACCGCTGCGCAGACCCTTTTTTCTTGATCCGACGGTTCAAAAACACCGAAGTACTTTGAAATCGGTGCAGTACCCGATCCTGACCATCCGATCAAAAAACAGGTCAGTTTTTCTGAAAAGAAAAGCAGCGGATACGGATCCATGGCTATATCATCGCTGTATATGTATTATGACCCGTTCGTTATTATTAAAAGTCAACGGTTAAAACTTTGCTGTTATTGACGTCGTTTTCGGAGCAATTGAATTTTGGCATATACATACCAAGTGATCAAGTCTTCTATATATGCATGCAGTTTTGTACAGCCGATAGAGATGTAACAGCTATTCAGACTTGGAACTTAATAGTTAAAATTCAAAATGCATCTCATGCGATCATCAGACAATGACGTTGGAAAATAAAAAAAAATCATATCCTTTTAAGCATTCTATAATCGACACCTAATATATAAGAACATGAAACGAATAAGCAACATTTTTTGCTAAAAATCTTTAATTTATATGATAAATAGAATTAATAAATAATATAAAAAATAACATCATAAAATATATATATATATATTAACTAGGCTTGGGCATATATATCGTGAGAACCATTCTATGATCTAATGGCAAAGGCAGTTTGACCAATTCTTGCAAAGATTTATTATCAATTCTTGAAAAAGTTATATTACCAAACGGATGCGTGTCGAATTAATGACGCAAAACTAAAATTCCACATATATATAATCAAGGGTAGTAAAAATAGCCCCCTAAAGATCCCTCGTATAACTATCCCCCATAATCACCTCACATAAATATCCTTTGATTCACGCGCTTTCCCATGCAGTTTTCCTGGATTAATGTGTTTCCTCACGCGTAGCGCTTGAGCGTCAAAATGTGATAATATTTAGCATACGAAGTGATTATACAAAGAGTATAATGTGTTTTGACTTAAAAATGTATTTCAACTTTTTAAAACCTATTTAAGAAAATTTTTTGGTTTCAATGATAGAAAATGGATTATTTATCTGCTAAAGAGTGCTTATATTAAAAATTTGTGCTAATCATACAAAAAAATCTGAAATGGATATACAAAATGTTGATACTAAATTTTTATATTCAAAGTGATTATACTAACACATATTCGTACAAAACGTACACAAAAAGTAATTAACAAAACTTAACAAAGTGATTATACCAGCAAGAAAAACTCAAAAATGATATAAGCAAAGTGACTATATGTTGTTTCTATAAATGTTATGATTCATATACCAAATTTAAATTAAGATAAAAAAAGTGGTTATACAAAATATATGAAGTGAGTGTACTGGCATCCAAGTTGTATATATCTTCATATTGAGTGTGTGTTTTAGTAATTATGTAAGTGGTTATACTAGAAATCAAACAAAGTGATTATGCCAAAATAGGATAGTTATTATAGATAAGTGTAATTGTATGTTATTAATTAGATTAGTAGTTATAGTAGATATGCAATCTCTATACGAGAAATTGCGTGTCATATAAAAATCTATTATTTTTAATGTGAAACTTGGTAAAATGAATAAAAATGAGAGAAACATGGCATAGATTTGTGAGGGAACGTAAAAGAGAGGGAGAGAGAACGAAGTAGAAGATAGTGTGAGAGAGGGCGAAGGGACAAAGGGTGAGGGAGGGCGGAGGGGCAGAGGGATGGATGGTGGAGGGAGAGGGAAAGACAGGGGAGGAAGGAAAAAAGAATGAATTAGAGGAGGAAGGAAGAGGAGGGAGAAATATTTTTGGGAATATTTTTGGGATGGTTAAGAAGATAAATAAGGGGGTTTTCAATAATTTCTCATAATTTAAATTCATTGATGATAATCCGAATTGTTCAAGCCAAGGTTATATATTTTAAATTCATATTGCTGATCATCAGAATTGTTCAAGCCATCGCAACGACGCAAGGACCATGCAAGAAAAAAGAAAGATTGAAAAGGTACACATGGAAAACTTGAAAAGTCCATCTTCAAATTCAAGACAATATTTAGGAGAAAATTTATTGTTTGGTCCATCCTTAAATTATTATCAAAAAACTAAGTTGGTCCTTAAATTCTTATTGGCATTGATTTGATCCTTAACTTACATAAACTAGATTGTGTACTTGCGCTTTGCTATTGGGTGGTATGGTGTCAATTCTGAAAAAAAAAATTGTGTACATGTAAAAAGGATAATGAATCGATAGAATGTTAGATTTACACGCTGCACGATGGGACGACGGATAGAAGGGCCGAGCGGGTGGGTACCACATGCATATTGCCGCTCGAGAGAGTAAGAGAAAGGACTGGAAAGAGAGAAATGATCTTACCAGTTGTAGGTTTGGGTCATATGTATTTATCCATTGGTTTACTCCATACACAATAGACTAAGATATATGTCCGACAAAATCTAAGTCATTCAAGCTAAAAGTATGAATTTTGATGTAAGATAACATGTTTGGTTAGATCTTCACTGCTGAATCTTATGATTAGACGGCTCTCAGCATCAAATTGATGAGAAGCCTCCATTCTCCTCAACCTTTCAGGTTTAACCGTTTATGTGTAGATCACATTAGTCCTTAAACTTAAAAAAAAAAAAGACTATTAATAGTCCTTTGGTTATATATCTTGCTGACATGGCTTCTATCATTTGCCACGTAGACTTTGAGTGCGCCACGTTTAGATATGGATAAATAAATGGAGAGCATAAGCTCAAAATCTGTGAAAGAATGAATATGCATTAGAGAAGAATTGTGTTGGTTGATACATTTTGTTATATGGCGAAAGGTGTGTGATGCACCTTTTTCATATATGCATATTAACCAGACTTGCACCTATATTTGCACCTAAAATCCTAAGTTCATTTACATTTTAATAGAAGATTGTCTAGAATCAAGTTACTTCTGTGTTTTGGTCCTATTTTCAGGTAAACGGAGCTTTCGGAGCAATTTGGACTAAATTTGGAGGAAAAGAGCAAACATAGGCAAAGGAGCATCTAATTACAAGATCAAAACCGCCTATTTCGGTGCACAACCGCCATATCTAAATCAAGGAAACGCGCAGAGAGCCAATTTAAGCGACATACAGGCTATTTCGAGGCCAAGCTCTCTTTGGACTACTAAATGCGGACCGCACTCCTATAACTGCGGATCGCAGTCAGTTCAAAACAGAACAGAACTTCTATTTCCAGGGAGTGCTATTTTTGGCTGACTAACTGCGGACCGTACTTTGCTAATTGTGGAACGCAGGAAGGCTAAAACTGATCAGAATACCTATTTTCCAGCGTGCTAATTTTGGTGGTCTCCTTTTGGAATTTTCCCTGAATTTCGCCCCAAGAAACCAGAAGATTGAACACCTAAAACTGAGACATCTTCTCATATAAAAGGGACCCCTTGGGGTGCTCTCATATCATCATATGTTAGGTTAGCATAGAGTTAGAGTACATAGCATAGTTCATAGTCGTGTTGAGGGTGGAGCTAGACGCCGCCAAGGTGAAGGAGTTGGTTTCTCATCTTCTCCTAAACTCGATCGGTTCTTTCTTTTCCCTTATTTTATTTTGTTGTTTAGTCATGTCAAGGCGTGAGTAGTCGCCTTAGTTCTTGGGGTTAGGATGTTGTTTGTATGTATGGATTAATTGAATACTCGCTTTTATCGTTTATGCATTGAAGTTATTCTCATATTTGCTTGGAGCTTATTCATAATTGTGCTTGAATTGTTTTCTTGTTCTTTGATATGATCCTGTGGATGTATGTTCGTATCTAGTTGGTAGATTTATATCTTCTTAGGCCAGAATTGCTAATTGCATGAGAGTGCACTTGTAGTAGTTCCCCCTATTTTGATAAACCTGTGGATTGGACATAGTCTAGTTGGAAAACTTAACGTCAATTGATTGGGATTCAATACTTGCATAACTTGGGTAGATAATTTGTTGTCCAATTGTATCCGAGAGGAGAAGTTGTGGTTATAACGAGAGTTAAACCGTACCTGTGATCGAAAGCGAATTGGGTTTAGGTTAGAGATAATCTAAAGATTTCGAATTGATCTAAAAGTCTTTAAAAGTGCCAACAAACGAGAGTTGAGGGACTTGTAATTGCTTTGGGTTAGTTGGGGATCGGTAACTTTGATCGACAATTGTATCTGAACTTGAACTGCCTCTGTTTTGTTCCCTGCGGATAGCATTGGTGACAGGTGCGATCCGTACCAAGCAAGGAACAGACAGAGAACCATAATATGAACATACTGCGGTTCGCACCTGAGAGGGTACGAAACGCAGTCAACTAGTCCATTACATCAAACTGATTCCGAAACCTTGGGAACGCTTGTCTCATAATTGTTTTAGAGTCTTTTACTGCTTTTTAATAATTTAGGAACCAACCAACTTCAAACAAACCCCCCCCAAATTGGTTACGAATCGGTTACTTTTAGGATTAGAATTGTGAACAAAGATCTGTCTAAATTTAGTACCGTCCCTGTGAATACGATCCCGACTATATTGCATAAATCGTACGCTTGCGATAGACTATTGTATTTAGGATAAAAGCCTATACACTCCACGCGTATCAGTGTGCTTAAATTTTTAGCGAAGAAGCTAAATCATATATAGCACTAGCTTCTCATAATATAAATTTTGATTTAGGGCTTAAATGAAAATCCTGAGAGAAACTGAGCATTTGATTAATAGATTTCATTTTGATCTGGAGTATGTTTTTCTTTTAGTTTTTGTCTTTATTATCTGTAATACAAGATCATCTATAGTAATGCATGTACACCTGTATGGAGATCACGGATTCGAAATCTGGATAAAAGATCTTTTATAGATATTTAAATTTGAGTAGCTTGATACTTATTTTTATCTCAAACAAAATGCATGTATACCTGTAGGAATGCATGTACGGATTAATAAGTTCTGGAAGCATGAACCTCCATCTTTTTGATAAAAAAGTATGCCATGTGGAATTCGAACTTAAGGTACAAACATCATTCTTGGCATTACAACTAATTTTATTAATTTGTAATTGTTATTTTAGACGTAGTTTACTATGGTATGTTGAGATGAAAGTTCACGTGACATGCGCCACCGTTTTTATTTTTCAAGAAAAAAGTATGTTTACTGATCTAATATCCAATTCAAAGAGAAGTCATATAAAGAATGAGTCTTTGATCTAGTGGTAAAGACAATACTCTCTATATAAGAGGTCGTAGGCTCAAACTCAAATTAGAGATCCTTTATGAATATTTAAGATTTAAAGAGTTAGGTAACTTACAATCTCAGCCTTATTAAAAAGGGGTATGCTAACTGTCTCTTAAGAAAAATCTCCTTTAAATGTCCCCCTACAGTATACCCTCTTTTATATAAGGTATGAACACTCTAAAGTAATAGACATGAACACCCAACAATACATTGTATAAACACTCAAATTGGGGCTGACGGTCATTCACCAAAATGTGAAATCTTTGAGCAGTCTTAATAGAATCATTTACTAGAAAGTGGAATCTTGGATGTCCAACGCAAAATCTTCGGGTTTGGGGTTTCGGGTTCGGGGTTTCGGGTTTTGGGTTTCGGGTTTCAGGTTTGGGGTTTGTGGTTTGGGGTTTCGGGTTTGGGGTTCGGGTTTCGGGTTTCAGGGTTCCGGTTTCAGGTTTCGGGTTTCGGGGTTCGGGTTTCGGGTTTAGGGTTTAGGTGTTGGAGTTGTTGCTGGGATTTCATGTATAGCCTAGGGTTGAATTTTAAAATTTTTAACCCCAAGTTCATAACTATACTGAATGATCTTTGTTAATGTAACAATCAAACATCTAATTACATGGGAGAACACATGTAATTCTAACATATTACACAAAATAATTCTATTATGATTGCATGGGAGAACACATGCAATCCAATCATCTTTTCAATTAATTAAACTCTAATTAATTCACAAAGATGACATAAGAATTATACCTTGCTTTGCGCGGAATATGACAAGGCGGTTGGCTTCGCTTCGTTGCTTGTTCTTCCTCTCCTCTTCCACGTGATTGTGCTCGCTAAATCGATTGACTTCAAGGCGTGGCAGCGGTGCGGAAGAGCCCTTAGTTCACCTTGAATCTTCAAACAACTTGCGATCGGTGTTCTAGATAGATGAACACTCGATCTTTGCACTCTCTAATGGAATTAATTGTTCTTTCATTCTCAACACATGAGAAGAACAATGGAGGAAGAAAGGGAGGCAGAAAAATAACTTCTATTTTTTTTTTTTGATATTAGGGTTTTCATCTGATCGCCTATATATAGGCCAAGATCAGAAAACCCTAAAACCGCCGTAGGTTCCGTTATAACGCAACAGACCAGAAGAGGATCTGCACCAGGTCCTGTTGCGTTATAACGCAACACTCTGTTGCGTTATAACGGAACAGGTTCTGGTGCGACCTGCATTTCCACACCATAATTCCATTTAATTACTTTACAAAGTAACTTTAGAAAGTTAATTCTAATATCTTATCCTTATTATTTCAACCATGAAATAATCTATAAGATATAGAACCTAGTTGTTTCTTATTCATTTGGTGTGACCGTTTAGGGATTTATGTCATGTTGAAGTTATGATATAACTAGTCTATATCAATTGACTACAGAGGTTCTATCACTACATATAGTCCTTCAAATGACATAAATAATGCCGCACATTACTTTGCCAAATCCACTAATATTGTGTCTATCCTTGTCATGTGATATTTTGAATGCTGTGCAAAATAGGAACGTGTCATTTTTGCACTGCATTCCTTTTCTTGGTCTCTATAAGTGAACTATAATTATAACTGACACCAGTTATATTGCTAGCATTATAATCCCACTTTACCAAGGGGCCCAGTAATATCACTACTCATATTGAGTGACAATGATACTGTTGACACATAGATTTCTCCCGCACAAGTTTCACACAACGAACTATCACTTTATCCTATAACTTGATAGGGTTTAAATGATAATCACATCATGTGTTACTCATGTGAAAAATATACATATCTCATATCGTATATTCAAAGACACAATGAAACATCAATGACACAAAACACAATCCATATGATGTTTCATTCAAATTGGTCATGCTCAATGTATAAAATATCCATCTCATTTTGTACACTCATGTCATAGTGATAAACTTTATATTTATAGAACTACAATATACTTTTATCAACGTGATGATCTTATTGATAATTAATGTTCCTCTTTAATTATCAAGATCATGAGCTAATTTAGAAATACATATCCCATCTTTAGAGTTCTATGATTCAGGACCAAGAGCATCTTCCTGAATTCTTCTAAAGGAATGATATTATTAAATACTTTCAAAACACATCCTTTCAGTTGTGACCTAGAATTAATGGTTGATTAAAACGTCTATTCATATAATTGATGACTATTGATCATTTGTTCCTAGAATCTTTTATTGATTAGTTCATTTAGAAGACAAGGACTTGAATTGTGAAACACTAACGTTAATCGTAAGATTAAATAAATAAAAGATTCATAAAAGTCTCCAACCAATGATAATTAGCAAGAACACTAATTATCAGTCGAGGTTGGCATGAGCATATTAAATGTTGATCAGCTTTCACAGATCAAAGGATAGGAGTATCCATTTAATCTCACGGGGGCTTATTGGAGAATAAGACATTAGACGTGACCACTGAAATACAATGGATGGAGATCCAATGCCAATTGTACGTATGTGCAATTGTATTTCAAGTATTTAATTATAATATGAGATATTTGGTTTTCTCATATGAAAGAGCATATTAGTAAATATTATCCAACGCTCTCTGTAACAAGGAGCTATAAAGATAATATTTCTATATGTGATTGAATATGGAGAAGTTCGTAAATATCAAGATGATTTTTGTCACTTGTATATGTATAATGAAACTTGCAACTTCATTATACTAATACACGAAAGATATCAACTGGGCCCCTTGGTGGATAAGATTATTATGTGCACAATATGATTAAGGATGTTAATCATATATTAATAATCATTATCCGGTATACCAAGTTAAAGTGTAAGTTCTCATGATTGGCATTGAGCAACTTATTAAGATATCGACAAGACAAAGAATTAAATACAAGTGCAATAGACTTTGCATTATAATAGGATTGCATGTACATAAGGCGTTATGTACATGTTAACCAAGATGTTTATATCAATTGGTAGTCGTAAAATGTTATGCTAGACATCACTTACGACTTATGAGAATATAAGTTCTATTCTCATTGCCAACATGATATAAATCCTATTCGATCACACCTACAGAAGCTCTAAGAGAAGAACTTCATCAATGAGATGATTTAATAATATGCATGCTTGTTGACGTGGCATATCAATAACAATCGTAATAATATGCACGCTTGTTGACGTGGCATATTAATTCCAACTCGTTGCTAGAATAAAAGATATAATTAATTGTATTGGAGAATACAAATTAATTATTTATTCTACGTGAGCACATGTTAATTAATTGTGTATAGTTGATGCACAAATTAATTAAGCACTTAATTATAATTAAATAAGTATACTAGTTATGCTAATTAATTATAATATTTGGTGTATGGAACATGAAGCAATTAATTGGTGAATTAATGGGCTTAAACAAAGGAGTAACATAGCAATTAATTGGAAATTAATGGGCTATGTATATATGGATCAATAGGGATCCATATGAGGCAAATTGGGAGTCCAAAATGGGCCGAAAGCCCACTTTTGGGTAGCCATAAGAGGGAGCCACGTTTTCCCTCTTGAGTGGTCCCCAATTTGGATGAGGATGAGAAGATATGTGGAGGAGAATGAAAAGGAATACCCAAAGGAATATCCATTGGAATGTCCCATAGCATATTCTCTTGGAGCATCCAATCTTAGATGGACTTTTGGTGCACCATGCATGAGTGGACCATTGATTGATTAAATTACCATATAGTCCCTAGACTAGTGCATGGGATGCTTGGAGTAATTTAGTAAATTCAATCTATTGGTCAATGGATGCTTATATATTCTATTTCTCTCTTCTCCCTCCATAGCATCTGTATATCCGGCCCAATCAGCATCTAAATTTCCCATCAGCATCTGTATATCCCATCACATCTAAATGTCCATTCTTTTGGAAGTGAATTCCTTTCCCTGGAGCTCCCTTCAAGTGTCTTACTATTCTCATAACCGCCTCCATGTGCTCCTCACTTGGATTATGCATAAATTGACTTACAAGGCTAACTGCATAAACGATATATGGCCGAGTATGTGATAGATATATCAGCTTCCCTACTAATCTTTGGTACCTTTCTTTATTCGTTGGTACTTGGTCAAGATGCTCTCCAAACTTGAGATTTTGGATTAATGGCGTGTCTGCTTGCTTACAATCTAGCATTCCAACTTCTGTTAGAATATCAAGAATGTATTTTATTTGAGAGAGAGTAATACCTTGTTTTGACCTCATCACTTCAATCCCAAGGAAGTATTTGAGCCCTCCTAAGCTCTTCATCTCAAACTCCTTTGAAAGGGTCTAGGGTCTAGGGTTCAGGGGTCTAGGGTTCGGGGTTTTAGGGTTCGGGTTTCGGGGTTCTGGTTTCGGGGTTCGGTTTCGGGGTTCGGGTTCGGGTTCGGTTTCGGGGTTGGGGTTTCGGGGTTCGGGGTTCTAGGGTTCGGGTTTCGGGGTTCGGTTCTAGGGTTCGGGGTTCTAGGTTCGGGATACGGGGTTCGGGTTACGGGGTTTAGGGTTCGGGTTTAGGGTTTAGGGTTCGGGGTTTGGGGTTTAGGGTTCGGGGTTCGGGGTTCGGGGTTCGGGGTTCGGGCTTTGGGGTTTGGGGTTCGGGGTTTGGGGTTCGGGGTTCGGGGTTTGGGGTTCGGGGTTCGGGGTTCGGGGTTTGGGGTTTAGGGTTTGGGATTTCGGGTTTGGGGTTTGGGGTTTAGGGTTTGGGGTTTGGGGTTTGGGGTTTAGGGTTTAGGGTTTGGGGTTTCGGGTTTGGGGTTTAGGGTTTCGGGTTTCGGGTTTGGGGTTTCGGGTTTCGGGTTTAGGGTTTCGGGTTTAGGGTTTAGGGTTTAGGGTTTAGGGTTTAGGGTTTGGGGTTTGGGGTTTGGGGTTTGGGGTTTGGGGTTTGGGGTTTGGGGTTTGGGGTTTGGGGTTTCGGGTTTCGGGTTTGGGGTTTCGGGTTTGGGGTTTGGGGTTTGGGGTTTGGGGTTTGGGGTTTGGGGTTTGGGGTTTCGGGTTTGGGGTTTGGGGTTTGGGGTTTCGGGTTTGGGGTTTGGGGTTTGGGGTTTGGGGTTTCGGGTTTGGGGTTTGGGGTTTCGGGTTTGGGGTTTCGGGTTTGGGGTTTCGGGTTGGGGGTTTGGGGTTCGGGGTTTCGGGTTGGGGGTTCGGGGTTCGGGGTTCGGGGTTCGGGGTTCGGGGTTCGGGGTTCGGGGTTCGGGGTTCGGGGTTCGGGGTTCGGGGTTCGGGGTTCGGGGTTCGGGGTTCGGGGTTCGGGGTTCGGGGTTTCGGGGTTTCGGGGTTTCGGGTTTCGGGGTTGGGGGTTCGGGGTTCGGGGTTCGGGGTTCGGGGTTCGGGGTTCGGGGTTCGGGGTTCGGGGTTCGGGGTTCGGGGTTCGGGGTTCGGGGTTCGGGGTTCGGGGTTCGGGGTTCGGGGTTCGGGGTTCGGGGTTTCGGGGTTTCGGGTTTAGGGTTTAGGGTTTAGGGTTTAGGGTTTAGGGTTTAGGGTTTAGGGTTTAGGGTTTAGGGTTTAGGGTTTAGGGTTTAGGGTTTAGGGTTTAGGGTTTAGGGTTTAGGGTTTGGGGTTTAGGGTTTCGGGTTTCGGGTTTGGGGTTTCGGGTTTCGGGTTTAGGGTTTCGGGTTTAGGGTTTAGGGTTTAGGGTTTGGGGTTTGGGGTTTGGGGTTTGGGGTTTGGGGTTTGGGGTTTGGGGTTTGGGGTTTGGGGTTTCGGGTTTGGGGTTTCGGGTTTCGGGTTTGGGGTTTCGGGTTTGGGGTTTGGGGTTTGGGGTTTGGGGTTTGGGGTTTGGGGTTTGGGGTTTCGGGTTTGGGGTTTGGGGTTTGGGGTTTCGGGTTTGGGGTTTGGGGTTTGGGGTTTGGGGTTTCGGGTTTGGGGTTTGGGGTTTCGGGTTTGGGGTTTCGGGTTTGGGGTTTCGGGTTGGGGGTTTGGGGTTCGGGGTTTCGGGTTTCGGGTTTGGGGTTTGGGGTTTCGGGTTTGGGGTTTCGGGTTTGGGGTTTCGGGTTGGGGGTTTGGGGTTCGGGGTTTCGGGTTGGGGGTTCGGGGTTCGGGGTTCGGGGTTCGGGGTTCGGGGTTCGGGGTTGGGGGTTCGGGGTTCGGGGTTCGGGGTTCGGGGTTCGGGGTTCGGGGTTCGGGGTTCGGGGTTCGGGGTTCGGGGTTCGGGGTTCGGGGTTTCGGGGTTTCGGGGTTTCGGGTTTCGGGGTTGGGGGTTCGGGGTTCGGGGTTCGGGGTTCGGGGTTCGGGGTTCGGGGTTCGGGGTTCGGGGTTCGGGGTTCGGGGTTCGGGGTTCGGGGTTCGGGGTTCGGGGTTCGGGGTTCGGGGTTCGGGGTTCGGGGTTCGGGGTTCGGGGTTTCGGGGTTTAGGGTTTAGGGTTTAGGGTTTAGGGTTTAGGGTTTAGGGTTTAGGGTTTAGGGTTTAGGGTTTAGGGTTTAGGGTTTAGGGTTTAGGGTTTAGGGTTTAGGGTTTAGGGTTTAGGGTTTAGGGTTTAGGGTTTAGGGTTTAGGGTTTAGGGTTTAGGGTTTAGGGTTTAGGGTTTAGGGTTTAGGGTTTAGGGTTTAGGGTTTAGGGTTTAGGGTTTAGGGTTTAG